>LJSK01000301.1:7907-30504 GCA_001299535.1 Leptomonas seymouri
GATAGATAGATAGATATGGATATATGCTCATAACTATTTACATTTTTATGTATGTATATACTACTTTTGGAGGCTGCGCTTTGAGGCTTCTTTCATTCTTTCCTGTATTTGTGTTTTAGTTTTTTTTTTTGGCTTGCTTTTATCGTTCGAGTGCGCATTCTTCCCTCGGAAGCGTAATTATCCGTCGCCTGCGCGGTACCCTCATCGTTGGAGGAGCGGGCATTGCTCTTTGGGGGTCTCCTCTCATCCATGCTTTTGATTTTTATTTCTCTCTCTTCCCCCTCTCTAGAAGGAATAAGCATGCGCTCTGTTATTCCTCATCATTCTTTGTTTTATGTGGTTGTTTTCTTCTTCTCCTCCCTGCAGTTACCTTTGAAGCTCCCTGTTTTTGTTATTTGTGCTAAACGGTTCGTGCTTCTTCCAGCTGTGCTGTGCAAGTTGCCGTGACGGGGGTGTGGTGCAGTGAGAGGCGAAGGATAATCAAGCAGCTCGTTGCTCATGGCGGCATGACGTGCCTTTATAACTACTTCCACGTCATTGTTTTTGCAGCTTCCCTCTTTTGTTTTGTTCTTTAAAAAAATCTTGGATCTTATGCAGGAGGAAAGAAGACATCGGTACTCCCTTTGTAGTAGAAGGCAAAAGATGCGTGCTCCTCTTTTTTATTTTATTATTATGATTGCTATTCTTACTTTTTTTTTGTTGTGGCCCCTCCTTTTGTTTGCCCTTTCGGCATGCGGCGGATCCGCAGTTCTGCTTGCGCGGACGTGCGCGCCTGCATGGCGGAAGCCGAATGATGGGTGGAAGTGGGGATGCGTAAGCCGACCATGACAAAAAAAAAGAAAATTACAAGAAGTAAGAATCAATGAAGAGCAGCACCGATAGAAGAGGTTTGTTGCAACAGCGACCGTTCATGGTGACAGGGGCTTGCCTTTTTGCTTTCTTCTCTGTGAGCTTATTTTGCCCCTGCAGGACAACGTGTGTACAAGTCTCATCTGCTATGTCCATAGTTGCATTCTTCGAAAGTGGTGTTCGCTTCATGCGCCTCGTAAACGCTTCCACAGAATGTTGTCGTTTTATCATTGTTTGAGTCGAGTGGCGTGCTGTGGATGCTCGCGATGTTTTTTTTAGTTGTGGCTGGTTTGGGGGAGGGGGGCCAAGATCGCTGGGTGACGTGGAAAAGAAAGAGAGACGAAGGCACAAATTAATAGTTGTTGATTGTGGTATGGCTGTTCTCTTCCTCTCCCCCCGTAGTACGCTGATGCACTTAGGAGCACTCTGCTTTCTTTTTCCATGCTTGTGGTGTTACCGATGTTGTCTCTCTGTTCTTGTTCTTTTCCCTTTGTTTCTTTCTCCTTCTCCGTGACTTTATTTGTTTGTTTTATTTCTTATTTCTTCGCACATAGTTGTTTCGTGTTGTTGTTCCTTCTTTCCAGTGATAACGCCTTGTGTGTGTTGTGAGCTGCTTGATTGCCGCAAGACGACAACACATGAGCGTCTTCCCGCTGATCATTCATGGTGCTTACGGCTGTCGATCTGCTTCTCTGACCCTCTCCCTTTGTTCTTCTGTAAGTAGAACTGGAACCACGGTTAGGAGGGCAAGTACACGTGGAGGTGACGATGGAGACAAATTAAAAAGGAGAAGCGACACGTTCAACACCTTAGCGCTACCGACGCAGTGCACCTTCCCATTACAACTCGCAGTAATCCCTTCTCTCCTTTCTCTACGTACTCCGCAGTGCCGCGTTTGTTCTTTTCCCTTTTTGCTGATGCTGTTGCACCTCTTGCGTTTCTTTCTCTCTCCCCCCCTCCCCCCCTCCCTTCCCCCCGGGTTCGCCAGTGCTCTCTCATGGCTTCCGTGTCGCAGACATCTGTTCCTACCAATTCGGCCAGCAGTCGTAGATGCCCCCCTTTTCTCTTTTCTTTTTTTTTTCTTTTTCGGTGTTTTGTCACTTTCGTGGCCCGTCACGCAGGCTTTCCGTTTCATTTCTTATATTTGCTTTTACCCTCCTTGCATATTTTCGTTTCTTTCTTTTCTTTGTTTGTGTTTTGAAGTCAAATCGAAAATACTTTTGGCGTGTTGTGGCTTCGGCTCTGGTCTGTCTGTTTCCATTCTTTCCTCCCTCTGCGTCATTTCGTTTTGTGTGGTCGTCGCGACTGTGTGCCTATCTCTCCTTTTATTTATTTATTTCTTTATTTTACTTCGTGCTTTGCTCGCACCTCAATGTGCTTCTTTGCTTTGTCTTCTTAAAATTCTAGTATACGTTCCATGTAGAGCAGCTGCATCAATCTTTAAGCTGGAGGAGATACACAAAATGGATATGAATTGCTAAAGAAAAAGAAGAGCAATAACAACAGCGACACGCGAAGACGATGAAACGCCTGAATAACACCACCGTCAGGCACATCTTCTAACCCCGGTCATAGAAACAGTGATGCCAAATGCGAGTCGGAGACAGTATCCGACCACGCAGTTCCTCACTCCTCTCCCGATCTGTGTTGGTGCACAGAAGGGGCGTGCTGTAGCCAACAACCCATCAGGTGGACAACGCACATTGTGCACGTGGGGCTTGGATGCTTGCACTCTCGAGCCTCTCTTGGCGCACTGACAACGAGCCGATTTTTTTTTTTTGAATACGTTGCTGTCTAAGTGGAGGCAGAACTTCTGGTCTCTCAGACATGTAGTAACGCCCTGCTGCTGCAATGTGCATGTCTTCTGCATCTGCGATTGCTTGAGGAACACTGCTCTTCTCGTTCTCTGTCTTTCCCCCTGTTTTCTGCTCTCTCTTTGCATTTTTTTTCTTTGGGATTATTAATAAGAGCGCAGTGTGGTGCAGCTGACGTACCCGCTGCCTGCGCTGTTGTAGTGTTCTTATCGATCAACGCCCCTCCATTCACCCCTTACCCACACACACTTCACGGTGTGCCGTGGACAGGAGAACTTCCAACCTTTTTTTCTTTTGCCGAGAGGCGGTGCTGCGCATCTCGAGCGCATTGCTCACACGCAGCCAGATAATAATAAAAAGGAAAACATCAGAAAGTGACGCACACGCGGTGGCGATTTCGTTGTTTCGCAATGCAGACTTCGCCTTCGTCGCAAAGCAAGCGGGGTGCCGCACACACGCCGATACGGCCTCCCGACCAGTACGCTGATGTCGGCCGCTGCGGCAGCACCGGGCGCGGCGTACGGCTGTGCTACAACACGTTTGGCTCCGCTCGTGATCCCTGTGTGCTGCTGGTCATGGGGCTCGCCTCCCCTGCGCTCTTCTGGGATGATCCGTGGTGCACGACCCTCTCCCTTGCCGGCCCGTTCTTTGTGGTTCGCTTCGACAACCGCGATATCGGCTGCAGCACGCATTTCGATGAAGGCGCTAAGAGTGCCGCTGGAAAGGCTGGCTTGCACGAATCTGCCAGCTACATGCGCCTTGCCTATGCGGTGCTGCGGCCAGGTAAGCGGACCATCCCAGAGGTTTACACCCTCATGGACATGGCGGCAGATGCGTTCGGTTTACTGGACGCGCTGCACGTGGCCGCTTGCCATCTGGTGGGGTTTTCGATGGGCGGGACTGTTGCTCAGTGCATGGCCATCACCCACCCAGAGCGGGTGCTGTCGCTGTCGTTGATGTCGACGCACTCCAGCTCTCCACAGACGAAGTGGCCCTCCCTGCGCGATATGATGAGCTTCATTGCCCTCGTACCCAAGTCGACGTCCGCCAAGTACGCTGCTCAAATCACTGGCGCACCCAGCGCGGAGGAGCGCCAACGTCTCTGTGCGGAGCGGGACGCCGAGCGCGTACGCGTTTATGCGGTGAGTTTTGCAAAGCTGCTGGAGAAGCTGGCGGGCGACACGAAGAAGTACCCCTTCGACCGCGCCGCCGCCCAGCGGCAGATGACGCGTATGTTTAAGCGCAGCCTCTACATGGACGGAAGCCTGCGGCAGTTCCTGGCGCTGCTCAACGCACCGTGCCGTGACGAGGATTTGAGGCGGTGCATCACGAGTGTTTCTCCTGGAGGATCGTGTACAGCCTCCAGCAGCAGTGGTGGCGGTGCCACCAGCAACGGCCCTCGAAGGCCATCTGCGGCTCGTCCTCTCTACGTGCCAACGATAGTATTGCAGGGCGATCATGATCCGCTGGTGCCGACGGTCAATGCGAAGCACCTCGCCTCCACCATTCGTGGAAGTCGTCTATACGTGATCGAGGGCATGGGCCACACGCTGAGTCCTTCATTGAGAGACACCTATGTGCGTCTTATCCGCGATAACATCCGAGTTGGCGAGGCGGCGGCGTCGTCGCCCGCCCGGAGGGCTGCGGCAGCGGCAGCGGCGAAGAAAACGAAGGCGCCGGCACCGCAATTGGCGTCAAGGCTGTGAGGGCGCTGCCGATGCACTAAGCGGCAGAGGCAGTCTGAAAGAAGAAACAAAAATGGAACACCCAAACGCGGGAATCAATTTCCCTTTCCCTCGCTGACCTTCTTGTTTGACTTAAACAACACGCCATCACACCAACACCCAGGGCTTGACCGGGTGCATCCTGTGAAGCGTGTCTTCAATCCTGCGCGTAGGGCACGCCAGGCTGGACCAATGCCAAGTCACTAACTTGAAAAGGGCAAGTCGCTTTCGTGACGCGTTCTCGGGCTCCAAAAACGCGGCTCACGGGGTGCATTCTCCACTTTCTATCTTCGTATGCGTTCCACCGCAACTCACCTACACAAAAAGAAAAATATCGAACCCAACCCAATAAGCGCCCCTCATCGTTGGGCATCAACTTGCACTACGGAACTTATGAATATATCTGCGGTGTACTTCACAGACCTACTGCAATTCGCGAACGTCACACAGGAAGCATGGGCGCCAGTCCTACAATGATGCCGGTGCTTCCACCGGAAGAGTCTTCAGAAAAAAAGAAGGCCATGCTGCCTCCGGACGTGCTTGCGGAGTTGCACGCCATCTTCGGTGAGAGCCCAGAGGACCGGTTTGCCCGTGTTGGGCGCTGCCATTCGAGCCACCGAGACATCACGATTTGCTACCAGACCTTTGGCGATCCGCAGAACCCCTGCATGCTGCTTATCATGGGCCTCAAGTGCACCGTCTCCTTCTGGGACTCCCGTTTCTGCCGGTACATCGCCGAGCAGGGCTTCTACGTGGTGCGCTTCGACAATCGTGATGTCGGGCTGTCGACAGATTTCGATGACTACCCGGCGCCGAACATCCTGCGCATGGCACTGCCCTCCTGGGCCTCGATCGGGGAGGCACCCTTAGCGTACACGCTAGACGACATGGCGAACGACACAGTGGGGCTGCTGCGCGCACTTAACATCACCAAGGCGCACATTGTCGGCTGCTCCATGGGGGGCATGATCGCGCAGCTGGTGGCGCTGCACCACCCTGAAGTAGTTCTCTCCCTGTGCTTACATTCGACCACAGCGGGCGTGCCGTGGCCAAAGCCCAGCATTCTCATCAGCATGCTGGACGGGCCGGAGTCGCCGGATGATGTGCAGTCGGTGCTAGACTACCGCGAGCGGTTTTACAAGTCGATGGCGGGGGATATGAAGTTCTACGAGCACGAGTTTCGACTTGGCATGTGGTGGGACGTGGTGCGCTCGAACTACCGCGCCGGAGCAGGGCGGCAGCTCGCCGCCATTGTCCGTTCGCCAGACCGCGGTGCACGCTTGAAGGCAAAACTGAACCACGGCGTGGGCCGCCCGCGCTCTGCGGCCACGGCGCTGGCGACGACGGCGACGCACGTTCCCGTGGTGGTTTTGCATGGTGGCAAGGATCCGACTGTCCCGGTGGAGCACGCACAACATCTGGCGGAGTGCATCAACGGCTCCAAGTTGGTGATCTTCCCGCGCATGGGCCACTACTTTTCGAAGGACATGTTCAAGCTTCTGGCGGATGAGATGATTCTGAATGCGCGTAGCGTTGCAGTGGACGACTAGGGATGCCAGTCTGTGCTTGCTGCTCTCTCTCTCTCGGTGAAGTTTCTCATCGCCCCATTGTCTCCTTTACGCTCTTTTTCCTTTTGCGTAATCTGCATCCCCTCCCCGCCCCCCTCCCCTCCGAAGTCTAACAAACCGAGTCCCACGCCACAGAGAGGGAGACGCCTGGGCGAGCGTCGTTACGCGTCCTTCAAAAGGCGTATTCGCCGTCCCCCCTGCTCTCGGTGCTGTTCGACGAAGCGTGTGTAACTTTGGATCTCATTGTGTTGTACCCGATATTGTGGATGAAAACCGCTGGTGCAGCATACACATCTGCGTAAGAGCCAGACCAACGACAGAAGCAAAGCCCACATACGAAGGGCATACCACGGAGGTGAGTTGTTGTACCGCGCACATCCGTGCTTTGTTTTGCTGAAGGGTTGAAATGGCCAATGCGCCTTTTTTTTTTTTTTGAAGATCATGGAAAGACAGCCGTGGGTGTACCAGCTGGCGGCACACAGCACTCGTCCTGCTTCGAATACCCACCGGATAGGGTGGGGCTCGTTCATATGGAGATGGTTGGGTGCGGCTGTGGTCTGGGCTACCCCAGTCTCCCTCTCTCCCCCACAAAAAGAAAGAGAAAGCCGAAGCGAGCAAGTGTTGTACTCATCGCGTTTCACGCTTGCAGAATCTCTCACTCTTATCGCTGCTTCAATGGCTGCCTTCGTGCGCTGTCTTCCCAACCACTTTCAGTTTCTTGCTCCCACGCACTCGTTCTCTTACGCTTCCTCGGTACATGCCTGCTGACCCCCCTATATACATATACATATACATATATATTTAAAGGAGGAAGGAAGGAGCATACGACACAAGACGCAGTTAATTGCATTCACACATCACCTCTTCTCATTTTCTGGAATACCCAAACTGCTTTGATAGAAGGGTTCGCGACGCATGAGCCTGAAGGACTATTGTAGGGGAATCACGGCTTCTCTCCAAATTGGTGTGCGCCCGCTTTGAAATTTCCATCTATTCTTTAATTTATTTGTTCGTCACAGCGCGCACGAAGCTGCTGAGCTCGTCTTTCCACAGGCCTATTCGCTCTTCAACAACCGCATTCCCTTGCAGTCCCTCACCGCATTCCCAACCTCTTTTACAGTCCCCCCCGCTTTCTTCCTTGCCTGTCTGCGTTTCATGATCGCAGTGCTGCGGTGATATCCGCTGACGATTTCATCTGCTTCGAGCGAATCATCGTTGCGGTGTAGACACAAAGGTTTGATGTTTCGTGAAAGCCTCGCCTCTTCTCCCTTTTGTTTTCGGCTTCGTTTCTTTGCCTCTCTGCTTCTGTGTTGTACTGCGCTTGGTTTTACCAAGTAACGGGCGTCCCTTCTCACGACTCGTTGCGTACGGAGATCTCACTCACGTTTCATTTTTTTTTAAAAAAAAACAAAAACAAAAACAGAACATATATATATATATATATAGTTATCGGTTGACGTCTGCGCTATATTTCCTGGGGTTTGCGCAAGCCCACACTCATTTTCCGCGGCAAGGAGACGTAGGAGCCGCATTGCTGCAACCGCTGCAAGCTGTCTTCACAGCTTCATCCAGCTTATCACTCGAGCAGAGAGTTCAGTTGAAGGGAAGTAACAGTGTAAACACTGGACTACGCACGAGGAGATTGTTATTATCATTGCTGATCGTATCGCGCCGATATATTTAGGCTGCGGCGGGTGAGACGGTCGTTGGTTAACACCGACTCGCAAATATCTTCGTTTGTCCAACTCGTGCCCCTTCAAGCACCACCAGCATGGCGTCACCGGCACCAGCGAACTGCACGTGCGGCGCGGCCGCTGCACGTTCTTCGCTTCTCAACGCCCAAAGCTTTTGCTACAATAAGCGCAATTCTTTCAATGAGACAAACAAAGCGCATTTAAAGAGTATCCCCCGCACGCCACAGATGGTTGTGAAGGTCCGTGAGTGCCCCTCCAGCCGCATGCCAATCGAGCTGTGCTATCAATGCTTTGGCGATCCTGCCGATGGGCTGCCCCCGGTGCTGCTCATCTGCGGCTTGAACATGCAGCTCTACGCCTGGGACGAAGAGTTTTGCGAGACGCTGGTGCGGGCCGGCTTCTACGTTATCCGCTACGATAATCGGGATATGGGCCACTCCACCAAGATTGAGCACCGCGGCCGTGTCAGCGCCTCGCTGCTGCTCCTACCCGGCGGAGCCGCCACGTGGCTCGGGGAGAAGCTGCCCTACAACGTCGAGGACATGGCGGCGGATGCGTGGGCGCTCCTGGACGTGTTAAACATCCCTTGCGCCCACCTCTTCGGGATCAGCATGGGCGGCATGATCGCGCAGTCCGCCGCGCTGCTCGCACCGGAGCGGACGATTAGTTTGACGAGTGTGATGTCGTCGACGAACGCCGTCGATTTGCCCCAGCCGCAGCTGTGGGTAAAACTGTGGATGCTGCGCAAGCCGCCCCACAACTGCACCGTCGACCAGCTGTTGGAGTTTCGCGTGAACTCGCTGCGCCGCCTGCTGCGCTCCGCACTGCCGCCGGACGGGGAGTACTTAAAAAAACGCTATTTGATGTCACTAAAGCGGAGCTCTTACTCGGCTGGCCTCATACGGCAGGCGGCTGCAATCCGTCGAGCCACCGGCCGGGACGCGGCGCTGCAGCATCTGTGCGTGCCAGCGCTCGTCGTACACGGGGCACAGGATGTTGTGGTGCCGCCGATGCACGGCTATCGTACGGCCACGATGCTGCCCTATGCCCGCATGCTTGTGCTGAAGAGCATGGGGCACTACTTCCACCCCGCTTTTTTTTCCACCATCGTGGAGGCTTTCGCGGACATGGCGGCTTCGACGGACTCCGCGAGGCGCGGACTGGGCTCTCAGCTGCCGTCTGCCTACTCGATGCAGCAGGTGGAGACCCCGGGGAAGGGGAAGGGGAATGCGGAGGACGGCAATGCGTCTGCGGCCGCCGCGTGGAGGCGTGGGGGCGGGTCTGTGATTTCGTCCCACGCGAATGGGCATTGCAGTGACGACGTCGGTATTTTACCTGCGCATGGGGCGGCGCCGTCGCCTATCGGCTTACCCGATAACCGCGACGAAGGCACGGATGCCAGCAAGGTGAATGCGGGTACGGGAAAAGTCGAGGTGAACAACGCATCACTGCATGAGGGTGAGATGCAGGGGGACGAGGTGAGCCTGGTCGATCCCAAGACGCTGATGATGGCCTCCATGGGTGCTTTCATCCAGCCGGTGGTAGCGGACGCATCGTCCCCCGTGGGCATGGCGGCCTGCCGCTCCGTCATGGTCGCAGTGCCGGGTGGCCACAGCAACCCAGGCGTGCCCGAGGCTGTCATTGTCGAGAACATCTTCTTGCGAACCCCTCACGCAGTGCCGTTGGTGCCCACGTCTACCGTGATGCGAAAGCCGGCCCCACAGGCCGTCTCCCCGACGACAAAGAATCCCTCTGGCAGCGCCATTCCAGCGCAGCTAAGGCGCAAAAGCAGCAGCGGTAGCCACCTATCTCCCGCGCTGAGCTCCACCTCTGCTAACGGCGTACCGTTGCCCGGCAAGGTATACGCCTCTCCTCTCGCTGCGGAAGACAAGCCGCGGTGCGCGATGGAGGGCACCACCACGGCGACCGCGGTGCCGAAGCCGCAGCCGATGGACGGCGCGACGCCTTTTATCCCCTGCAGCCCGTCACGCTGGCACGATGTGCCCCCCTTCCCACAGCGGAGCACCGCCACCAATCGGAAAGGTGATGAGCCTGACAGGTCAGGTGCCGCTGCAGAGCAGTCCTCGTCCCCGTCGCTGCGGAAGGCCTACCCGCGGTTTCACCCAGTCGTGGTCGGTGTGCCGGTGGAGGAGTACTTGACGACGCACCCAAAGGAGCGCGAGAAGGGCGGGCTGATTATCACCGCGAATGCCGCCGCCGCGGCGGGTGAGGTCTTTGACCTCAACGGCGGGGGGGGCGACAAGCCCCGCCAGCTGCCACAGAAAATGGAAGGCGACTGTGCCGCGAAGGTGTCAGGTCTGTCCGACACGACGACAGGGGAAGGCGGTGTCACACACAGTACGCCCCTGCACTGCCAGAGCAGCCTCAATGAGTCTTCGTGGATTTCGGAAACTGCGATGAAAGGCTCGACCTCTGTGGAGCAGTGGGGGGCTCGTGTGCGGGGCCCAGCGGAAACGCTCCGTGATGGTGGTGTGAGGGGCACAGCAGGGGCGGAGGCCAGCAGGGAGTATGGTGGGGCCCGTTCCACGACTTCGCGGTCCTCTTCACGGGAGCGTCGTGAGAACGAATCGTTTTTGCATGCCCAAGCGCCCGCGGAGGTGGTTGAGGCAACGACTCTGCCGTCCCTGTAAGCGTGGGTATCGGGTGGGTGGGTGGGCGCGGCCATCATTTCCACCATCATCCAAAACAGCTGCAGCAATCAAGGAAAGCACATCTCTGGGGGATTAAGAGGGCCGACACTGCCATCACCATGAGGGCGACACTTTTCAGTATAAAGAGAAGTGAGTTATTAGGTTTCAAAGCCAATCCCAAATACGTAGTGCGAATGGACGTGTCGTCGTGTTGGACGATTTCAAGGAAGCACCGTTGCTGCTTTCCCGCTTTCTTTTGTTTCTTCTTTTCGAAGCTCGGTAGAAAACTTTCGTGGGTGCGGTGACTGCGTATGGGCTGACATGCGTGCCGATCGGCACCTTTTTCATCTCCTGCGCAGCCGCACTCCGAGTCTTGCTTCCTTTGCGTCACATCACGGCCACCACTTGATGCTGCCATCGCTTCTACTTACCCTCCCCCTGCAGCGCAATAACGGAGGTGCTCTGCAGCGCCGTGCTGCCGCCACCCACCACCGCACCTCATTACCTCCCCCCCTCTCTCTACGATTGCTATTGTTGTTGTTTTTGCTGCTATTATTATTATTTCCTTCGCTCGGTGGAACCCTGTGCTGATGGGATACATGAGCAAACTGAAGCCATTCAACCAACCAGACCCGCAGAAAGGTTTCTTCCAAGTACGCAAATTTCCGCCATACAACGTTGCCGCACAGCGTGGAGGTAACACCGTGCCCTTGTACTTCTGTTTCACCACATACTCCTTTTTTAAATCTTGCCAGCTGGTGTATGGAGGGCAGTAGGCGTAGCACCAGCAGCGGGACTACGCCTGACACCGCAGAGGAGCCCCAGCAGCTCCTTACACGCTTCACCGCGACGCAGATGTCGCACAGCGTCTCGCCCTCACCAGAAACGGATAATGTAGAGATGACACTGCGTGAGGGACAGGATGACGACTACGGGTCAGGCATCTGGGGCGACTACAGCGTCAGCAATCGCTCCAGTCCTTCGCTCATTGCGCGATTTCAAACGAACGCTGAATCAAGACAAAACTTTAATTTGGCAGATTGCGTGTCGTACCCGCCCCACGATAGTGCTGCAGCGGGTCCGGAGCGACAGGAAATACAACGGCTGTCTGCGTCCACCCTTCGTAACAGCCTTCAAACTTCACGGGGAGTGCTGCCCGCTAATACCAATAGGGGAAGCGGCGCATGCACAGTAGTATCGGCATCAGCGGTAGCAGAAGCAGCGGTGGCCCATCCACAGCTACCGTTGTCGGAGACTCCTGCTGCGCCGAACACCGAGACGGACACAATGGAGCCGTTCACGAACTTTACAGCGGAGCTTCAACGTGAATTAAACAGGGCTTCCTCAGCTCAAAGCAGCACCCAACACCGTCGCTACTTCAACGTTACTGCTGAAAACGGCTTTGCGGTGCCGCACGAGGGAAGCGCTCGTGTGGGCGTGTCATTTTCTCCTCCCCCGTCTTCTGACACGTTGGGAGACGCTGAAGCCTCCAGCGTTGTCGTCAGGACGACTCTGTTCAATGAGGAGCAGCTGCAGCGGTCCTTTGCAGGCGCCATTCATTCACCTAACACTGAGGTGAGAGGAGGGGCAGCTGTCTCTCCTGCGGGGGGAAGGAGGAGGATACAAGATGAGGTAGGCTCCTGGTCTGTCCTTGTGCGTGGGGCGCGCCTTGCTACCGCTGAGGAGCGCCGTGTACGGCATTTATTTCACAACCGCCCGCGCCTGCAGCTGGCGGAGCAGCCGCAGGTTGTTTCGAACATTGTGCTCGATCGCACCGGCTGGGTACAGCCGCTCTGTTACCCTCCTCTTTGGCTCCCCTGCATGCAGAACGCCTTTTACTCAGTGCCACGGAGTGCCGTGCTGCAGACAACGTCAAAGCCGGTGGTGTCTAACCCGTTTTCCCTTAATGTAGCGTACCCCGGCTCTGCGCGAAGTGTAGGCTCATACGTTGATCCACGCCATGGCTTTGGTGTTTCTGCCGCTGTGGCTTTGTCGGAGTCTCATACCCTGCTGCCCAGCCCAGCAATCTACCACGTGCCACCCACATCCTCCCGACTTGCGATGCAAAGCGGGGAAGCACTCGGTGCGAACGCAGCTGCAGCAACAGCAGCGGCTACGGGGAATCCGCTTTGGCGCACGACCGCGCTGGCAGCGGCGAGGGAAGGCCATCTATTTGCCGGCCGGAGTGGCGCCGTGCTTTCTGCTCCTTCATTTGAGCAGAATTGCCGTCATTTCCTGTATCGCTGCTTCTGTGTGCGGTGCGCCATCGCCTCTCAGGCGCAGTCTCTCCAAGTGGACATGAAGATGCGGGCTGCACTCCCCAATAAATTCCCATGCTGCCCCTGCTTGCACGTTGAGTCACGCTCCTATTCGCAGTTGTTTTGGATGGTGTGCCTGCTGGATGCGCTATCGTTCGGCGCTCCCTGTGGATGCTGCTGCTACCAGGGACTTGGAACCGCTTTGTACGGCTTTCACCTGCGGTACTTGCTGCGCGCTCGCTATCGCATCTTCGCCTGGACAATACTAGACTTGCTGATTATGTGCTGCATTCCAGGTCTGGCAGTGGACCAGCATGGCGCGGAGCTGCTGTTGGATGGGGTACCGGAGGCGCCCATTGGCCTAGATTTTATGTACTAGACCTCGCTTTCCTCTATATATATATGCGTGCGCGAATATCCGTCTATCTACCTATATATATATATCTATGTATCTATGTGTGTGTGTGTGTGTGTGTGTGCTTCTACTAATGCGTTGCTGTCTTGCATAAGAACATGCGGACAATGATTTGTTGCGATGATATTCTTCTCTCTCTCTCTCTATATATACTGCTTTTTAATGCTGCCTTGGGGGTGAAGAAAGGATGATGTGTGGAGGTATGCGATGTCGATGGAGCTCATCCTGTGTTCTCTCGCGCTTCGCCCCTCGTCATGTTCCTCACTCGCCGCTCTCTTCTTGCTGTGCTGTTCTGTGCTGGTATAAAGGCTCAGCCGTTGTTACTTCTGATGTACGCAGCCTCGCTGCCCCTGGCCACTTGAATGTCAAACCAACCACAAAAACAAATCCAATGATTTTCGTTTTTTTGTCTTTCCTTGGACACGTGTTGCTAGTCATATATGCATCGTTGAAGTTTAATGTTGCTGTGCTCTCCCTTTTCGGTTTGAAGGAGGAGCCTTCTCGAAGGGGCGGGTGAGTGGGTGGGTGATGGCCGTTGTGGGAGGCCCGCGCCGGGCAGCAGTACAGCGGTGCGTGCCGGGTTTTCTCCAGCCACTTCAGACTTCTTTTTTTTTTCTTTTGTCCTTTTCCCGTTCTGCTGCTCTTTTGGTGGATCTTTCTTCGTAGTTTTGTTTTGTTTTGAGTTCAGCGCCCTCTTTTGTTTTTCGTTTCCGTTTTTTTTGGTTTCGTTCTTTGCTAGTTCTCCCGCAGCTGTAGAAGGCGAATCTCGCTCCCCATGTGCGCGGCCTGAGCGAACTTCTCGGGCCGTATCCGCTTTACCTTCCCGTATTAGTGTCGTCACGGAGAAGCGGACGAACCGGGCGCTACAGGAAGCGCGCCCTGGGGGGAGGAGGAGGAGGAGGAAGGAGGTCTCACGACTGTGGAGTCGACCAATTTGATGTGAAGTAATTTTTGCTATGCACTAAGAAGAAAACAAAATCAGAGAATATGTCTGAGGAAGGGAGAAGATGACGGGGAACGACCACGATGACATGAACCCCCACTCGCTGCGATGTTGGTGAGTTACCAAGCCGCTCTCAGCCCTTACAACGCCGCAGCAAAAAAACAAAAAGGGATATTTCTCAACTATCGCCTTCCCTTCCCTCCCCTTTCTTTAGCGTTGGTACTCGTCAGGCGGGCGCCTCAAAAAGCAAGACAGGCAGCCAAACTCCGTTGCTGCTTAATTCGTAGCCGATCGCATCGGGAGCTGGGCGTCAAACACAGCACACAAACCTTTTAGCTATGTACGCTGCCGCTGCTGAGCAGCTGGCGGCGTTGCGGGACGAGCAGACCGCGTCTCGCCTTGAAGTGGAGTCGCACATGTCCGCGTTCGAGGCCGCGGAGCAGCAACTTCACGCTGCCCAGCTTCGGGAGGCGCAACTTGCCGAGTCCCTGCACGCTGCACAGCAGCGCACGGCGCATCTCATGTGCGAATTTGAAGCAGCTGAGGCGCGGCTGCGGGCAGCTGCAGAGCACCTGGCGGAAACACAATCTCTCTGCCATTACCTAGAGAGCCAAATCTCGGGGCATGTGAAGTGTCAGCGCAGCGTTCTTCTGCTGCCCTCCTCGCCGGCATGCAGTGCCCCACCGCAGCTTGCACGTTCTTCTTCTTTGCTGGGGAAAGAGGAGACGGCGCGTGAGGCTCGGTTGCCACCGCAGCTGGCCTGGATGGGCCGTTACAGCGTGCTGCATGCACCGTCGGGCAAAGTCTTCAGCTACGATCTCGTTAGCGCATTAGCGGACGAGGAAACTGAAGACATCGTGGAGGCAGAGGGCAGTAGAGACGGAGCGCGCGCTGGTGTGATCGGGGATGACAGCGTGTCGGATGTCGAGGATGGAGGCGTAGATGGTGCCAGCAAACGTGAGGCTCTCAATTCTCTTCTTCGGGAAGTTGTGCATGACGCTCTGCAAGGCTTCAATTACACACTGCTCAACACATCCACAGGCGCCGCACCACTCTGCATTGCTTCGTCACATTCACTGGCGCTGATGACGGGCCCACTGACACATCGCCTTTCAGAGCTACTGCAGACGGAGGCTGTGCGCCGCGGCACCCGGTCACTGAGTGTCTTCCTCGCCATCGGAAGGGTTGTAAAGTCGTCTTCGATCGGCGCAGCGCAGATCGAGGACCTTCTGCGCCCCCTTGTCGCTGTTGATAGCGACGCGCCAGCTGGACGTGGGAGGGCGAGTGCGGCAGTGAACAGTGGAGCACAGACGGTGCTGATGGACGCTGTGATACAAAGCGCGGATGACTGTGAGGTATTTAAAAGCGGTGACGTGGCCTTGACAGCCGCCGCCACGGATGGGGTCAGGCGGAAGAGCTCTTCTCGACCACGTTTTGAGCCGAAGAGCGATGGCGTCCAGCACTCCACACGACCTTCAAAGCCGGATCACGCAGCGACACAATCCATCACTTCTTGCTCTACGACACTGATCGGAGTGCAGGTGCGCTCACTTGAGGAGGTTGACGACTGGCTAGAGAAGGTTGGCTTATCTGCTTCCGAAACTGCTGAATCCGGGGGCTTAAGCGCCGGTGCCCCGTCGGATGTACGGGTGGCGACTGCCGGCTTCGACTCCGCTGTTGCGGCTCCATCGAATTCATGGACCAACACGCCTTTCATCGTCCTAGTGGGTGTCGACTCGCAGGATGCAGCGGGTAAGGTGCACAAGTCACTTCTTCGTATTGTTAGCGATGCGGCTTTTGAGGCTGACGTGTCCGCCTACATGCCCGCCGGCAGCGCCTCGGCGATGGGAATCACAGCTGGCACGAGAGACGCTGCTGACACTGCGCTGCAATGCGCCTTGTCTCCGCCGGCGACGCCGTCGCTGTTCGGCCTCTTTATGTTTCGTGCGGTGACGGCGGTGCTGCAGGCCGCGTGCAAATGGCAAAGGCGCTCCGACACTTCTCACATTACATCCGCGCTGCTCCCGCAGGGGAGCCTCCACGGCTGTGATGGCGGCGAGGTGGCCGACTTGGAGAGCCTTGTGGGGCAGCTACTCGCAGCGCCACACTCCCGCCCATCGGCGTCTGATATACGCGCTACTGTGGAGTCCATGTTGAACTGCCCGAACGAAGAAGAGCGCCTACGGGAGCTGCCCTCTCCCGCTTCTACAGCGGAACACACGACGCAGCGTGCTTGCGATGAGTGGGGGCTGTGGGCCGCGCTGCTTCGACCAATCTTTGGCGGCAACAGCAAGGCTTTGTGGTTGCACACTGCCTGCAGCTCAGCGGAAGAACCGTCTGCTTTCAGGCCAAGCAGAGAGCGCCGAGGGGCCTGTTCTTCGCGTAAGGGCGAAGCGAAGGGTGCAGTGAGCGCGGCATCCTGCTCCGTGGAGGTGGCATTGAGGCTGTGCGCGGTGTTTTGTCGGCTTGTCCGACATGATGCGGTGCCGTGTGAGGTGTCCGCCGATCTTGATCGTCTGCTTCGCAAAGGGGCGCGGTAGGCGGCTGCCGGGACCCGCTCCCTCTCCCTTCCACGCTGCTTGCCCAAAGGAATGCCTATCGGTCTTCGCGTGCGCTTCACGACTATGTGAAGCCGCTTCATAGATGCACCGTGCCAACATATATTAAGGACAACGAACAGAGAAGGAGAAAGGCGAGAAGCGATGCTTCATCAAGTTGAAGATGATTCGGTGTTCTGGCGCTCTGAGAAGAAACCAGCAGGCCAGTGAGCCACCACTTGGACCGCCCACCGATGCGACAGGGTTGCTTCTTCATCTCCATGCGCGATTGGTAAACGACTGTCCCCATGATGCCTCGTGAGGAGCCTCCGCAACCTGCAAAGCTCGAGATGGGCAACCCCTCCCCCCACTGTGTCTCTTCGTCTTCTATTCCAATCGTAGTCTCTCTATTCCATTTCCAAAACCGTCGCATCGTTACTTTCAAACGACCACCCAAAAAGTATCAGGCGGGGCTGTTATCGCAGTCCACACGCACACACAATCGTAACGTATAGAACATATATAAGGAGTACCATAAAGGTTTTAAGTGCTGTCTTCTCTCCCGGAGGAGATATTGGGCGAACAATTCGCCTTTCGGCAAGCACTCGGTAGAGCGTACACTTCACGTGTGTATACGGAGAATGGGGTACGGCTTTCGGCTATCCATCTCCTGCGGCATCGCTTATTGACTTGGGCTAAGCCTTATTGAAGTGCAAAAAGATTGCCCACCTCCGTGTTTTCACTGTACCACTGCAATCTGCTTTTAATACAACTCGTTCATTCACCTTCGTGGTGCTCCGCGGCGTCTTCAGACTCTGCCCCCCTCCTCCCACACAACCACACACATTCATACGCACAACAACCATAAAAAGACTTGCTGCTGCACTTCAAGTCCTTCTCTACGTTTGTTGGCTCTCTCCTTAATCTACTTTTGCCGCTCCACCCAACGCCTTCTCCCTTGTTCCCCACCTCTGTCAACCCCCCTCAGCACCCTCTGTGATTGCCGGCGTTTGACGCTTGTATGTGAGGCGCGTAGAGAAGTGCGTGCTGCACTGTAAAACTCCGTCGCAGCGTTCGCTCCTGCGTGCGGGAGTTCTCCGTGTACGCTGGCGCAAAGAGAGAGAGAGAGAGAGAGAGAGAGAAGACAAGGAAAAACAAAGCATCGTGCACGCACACAGGCAGAGAGAGAGAGAGCACGCCATTCAGCAGCTCCTGTGAATTCTGCTTCTGAGGCCTGTGGGGGCATCGTAAGCTGTCTTCAAGAGGCCAGAGGGTAAGCCGAGAGTAACTGCGCTTCCCTGTGTACCGGGCCATCTTTGGCTGACCCACGCGGCAGTCGAGGCCGGCTCTCTTCTCTCCTGCCTTTTCCTTTGAATTGCTGCACCGCCACCCCGCCTTTTTATTTCATCTTTTGTGTTTCTGGCGAAGCGCTTCTCGATTTGCGGATGAGTCATGGCAGGCGGATGCTGGAGGCGCAGGTGCAAAAGGAGAGCACCTCTGCCACTCGGGACGACGGCCGCGTCGATGACGGCCACCTCCGCAACATTAGCCGGGCGCTGAACGACGACGGCACACCGGTGCGGCCTGTACGCCACAGCAGCAGCAGCAGTGTGCGACGCAGTGGGGAGGGGAGGGGCGCTGAGGAAGCACAGGACGGGGGGGAGCGACTTTGCGACCCGTCGTTGGCTTCACCGCCGCCTTGGCCGGGCGTGCAGCTGAGCCGAGAGGACACAAGCGCGCAAAGTGAGAAGGAGCGAAGAGGTGCATGGAAAAGTCCGTCGAATCCGCAGATCAACCTCGGGAGAAGGCAGAGCGCGAGTACCGGAGCAGTTGAGGGAGGCGACCGTGTGCAGCTGGAGGAGAGTGGGCAGCGAGGGGCTGCGCGGCACATCGACGTCGATGCCAGCTCACTATCAGATGACGAGGAGGCTCCTGCAACACCTACAAAGGGAGGGAACAAGGATAATGCCTACTCGAAGGCGCGTCCTTTGGGACGTGACGGACATGGGAGTAGCAAAGAAACTCGCCCCAGTGCTCGGAGGTCTAATGAGGAGCGGCGAGCGAAGCGCTGTAGCCGCTCTGCGTCACGCGGTGGCGGCGGCATACCAAGCTACCCGGCGGATCGTATCTGCCTGCAAAACACAAGTACGGACACTCCACCTCGTTCAGCATCCTCCTCGCTGCCCAACAACAGAATCACCAATATGGCCACACCGGCCACCTCGCGACTGACTGCTCAGCCGCCCCCGTCGCCTGAGGCAGCTATGGGCTCAGCGCCTTCGCGATCCTCTGCGTCATCTGCATCCTTTCAAGGAACAGCAGAAGGAGAGCCGCACAGTCGTACGCCGAGTCGCTCACCTCCGCCAGTGACACTCACCAAGGCGCCCCTTGCTGGGCTTCGTGCGGCCTCACTGCAATGGCCAATCACAGCCGCGCTGCAGCTCCCCTCCGCAGCACAGAGCAACAACAGCAGCAGCAAGGTTTCTGCAGATATTGCTGCAGAGTCGTGCAGCTCGCACGGACAGCGTCCGCCTCCGCTCTTCCCTCCAGGCTCCACCTTAACGCCTTCGTCCGTGTCCAGTGGTACAACAACAACAACAGCGGCAGCGGTGTCCGCGCAGGCACTCACGTTGCCCATGGTGTTGATGTCCCCCGCCTCCCCTCCGCTGCGGGCGGGGGTGTCGCCACGCATGCTGCCACGTCACCCAACGCGGTTTGACCCTTCAGCCGCCGCTGCCGCAGGGAGCACCGCCACGTCCTTCTCGGCTTCTCGGGCGGCGAGTTCGAGCAACACGATGTTGCCATCGCCGTCCTTGTCGCAGGCGCAGCAGCAACAACAGCAGCTGCCAATTCCACAGGCCACTCCACGTGATGAGCACCCGGAGCACCTCACGCGCGTGAGGGACTCGTCTGTATGTTCTGCACTGCAGGCCAACGACAAAGGCCGTCACCATGAGGACGACGGGGATACGAAGGAGGCTATGGCGGACCGTTCGAGCGTATCACCGAATCTCTTGCCGAAAGCAGTGGCCAAGGCTAACGTGCCGGCCGTAGGCGAAGGCGGCTGCCACTCCAATTCTGTCTCACCGCTGCCATCAACGCTGCCCTACGAACATCCCGCACACACCCTCTCTCCTCTTACTGGGGCGAGGAACTCACCGCACCTGCTGCCCCCCTCGATAGCAGCGGTTGGCTCTGCAGCACCGGAGCCAGCCATAGTGACATCTCTAGCATCGCCCCCGCTGCCGTTACCGGATCCTGCACCCACAAGCTCCACACCGTATCCTCGGTCATGCCTACACTCCGGCAGCTCCGATTCAAGGACCTACCCGTTCATACGCGACTTCAGCGGCTTTCACAACTCCGGCAACGACTGCTACGGCTGCAGCGCGCTGACAATGCTGCTGCGGAGTACTGTCTTTCGACGCGCGCTACTGTCCTCCCCGCTGGTGGCGGCGGTGCGCCGGTACGAGTCGCTTGTCACACGACGGCGGGAGAGACGGGTGCAGTGGACAAGCGGGTACGTTGACACACCCGTCTTGCAGACAACGAAGAGGTCCAAGAAGCGTCATAGGGATGATGGGACGGTGGCAGAGGTGTGTGGGCTGCCTGCTGCATCGACTCCTCTTCCTGCAGACATCATGGCGGTGAAAGTGGATGTGCAGATCGGCGAAGGTGCGACGGATGCCTGTTCGAGCGCCGTAAGTTCCTTTCCAACGCGTGCTCTGCAGCCGACACTCGACCTTGTTGAGACGCTCACCTTGGACGAGCTGGAGATGGTACTGAATGCTGACCTCGAGACAGGGCGCGTCCCTGTCACGCTGCACGCCGCGCTTGCGGCGCTGGTGCGGGCCGAGCGGTGGCGAGAACACATGACGAAGCTCATCAACTCGCCGTCAACGCACCCCGCAGACCGGCAGCAGCTGCTGGAGTCGAGACTTTATCACGAAAGCGATCGCCTGTTTGATGGGCAGGTCTACACGTACGGCATTCGGCTGAACGCTGTGGCTGCGCTGTTTGACGCAGAGTTTTTTGTAGGAGAGCAGGAGGACGCCCATGAGCTGTTCGTGGCGTTGATGGCGAAGCTCGAGGCGGAGGCGGTCAGCTTCCAGAAGGGCTGTGCGGAGGTGCTCGAGGAGCGACAAAGAGGTGCGTCTCGGCGTGACAGCGAAGGGGAGGGGACAGACGGAAGGGGAGATGCGGACAGTGCTGCCGCAGCGACGACGGACAGCTCAGCGCTGTCTCCTCGCGTGGTTGGCGTGCCGTCACCACCACCCATCCCCACTGCAATGGCAGACGCATGGATCAACACGCTTGCTCAGACGCGTCTGCTGAACATCATTCGCTGTCGCCACGCCGGCTGCCAGCACGAGATCGTTACCGACGAAGTTTGCGTGAACCTCTCCCTGCATATACCGGAGGAAGACGGAGAAGGCAGTGGGGCAGGGGAGGATGCAGCACAGCAGTCGTGGGACCTGCCTTCCGCGGCCGATCATCAAGACCAGCAACCAACGCTGCAGCAGCATGACGAGAAGGGTGACGACTTCTACTTCCCTTCTCTTGAGGCCTCTACCAGCTCGCCACCACCACCGCTGCAGACAGAGGCGCCGGCCACCACCACACGCCCCTCTCAACACTGCTCTGTTGCCGCTCTCTTGTACCACTCTATGGCCTTCGAGCAGCTCAGCGACTACAAGTGCGACGCCTGTGGGTTGACGTCTTCGCAGTACCAGGGTGGCTGCTTCTACACCCGTCCACCACCCTTGCTCGTGCTGCAGCTGAAGCGCTTCTCCACGACATTTCTAAACGGTGCGATTCATATTCGGAAGAACAGCCGCCCCGTGGCGGTAGGCGACACGCTCGTGGTTTACGCGCTGCCCAGCACGGAGGAGCTTCGCGAGCGTCCGGATGGGTCGCCGCTTCGCACCGTGACGCTTTCGGAGGTGGAGGCGGAGGTGCAGGGGCGCCAGGTGGAGCGAGCGAGCAGGAGTGAGTCGTGCAATTACGTGGCAGCGCAGGAACAGTGTTTCTTTTACAACGCAGTGGAGCGGTGCTTCACCCGTGCTGCGCAACCGCACGAGGCGCTGGGTGCGTCAACTGCAGAGGTGGCATCTGAGGAGTCGTCGGCTGCGGTGTGGGTGACAGCGATCCGCAGCGTCTACCGCCTGCAAAGCTGCGTGCTGCACCTCGGTCAGAGTCTCCACTATGGGCACTACGTGTCCGACTTCGCGGTGGATGGGGAGGAGAGTGGAGAGTGGAGCCTCGACGACTGCAGCAGCGAGCCGCAAGAGGAAAGTGCGGACGACGAAGACAAGAGTGTGAAGCTTGGTGGCGCTACGTGCACTTTGACCTCTGCAGTGGTCTGTTCTACTTACGGCAGTACTCCCGGCAACGCGCCGTTGCGTCGTCGCTGGCGCCGCGCAAACGACGAGCGTGTCGAGGTGCTCGGCAGAGAGGCGGTGCTGTCACGTCGCGCAGGTCACTCCGATACGTACCTTCTCCTGTATGAGATAGCGGATACGGAGTGGGTGCGCTGCCCGGTGGACGCAGTGCTACCAAAGCCGGCCTACCCCCCAAAGGATGCGAACGGCAGCCTCGGCGCAACAGCAGAGTGAGTGAATGAGGAGCTTGGCATCTCGCGTGTGTGTGTGTGGCCTGTGGGAATCCGACGGCTTCAGGGAGGTCTCCTTTTTTCTTTTCTGATTCCCTCTTGATGATTGTCTGAGACGTCCACACCTGCAACTCAGCGTGGCAGTGCGGTTGAATCTATGTGCTGCGGAAGTAGTGCGAGGCGGGGTGTGTGGTGGGGCTGTTTGCGAGGAATGCCCGTCTCACGGTAGTATAGATCTATACAGGAATACGGCTATGCTAGCAGCACACGCCCAAATGGTCACTGCTGCTTTGCGCTCCAGCGGCTTACGTGCAGGGGATGCGAAGGGGGGCAGTGCGACGACATCAAGAAGTGGCTGCGGCGTCGTCTAGCGCACGCCTGTGCAAGACAACCCATTTTAGGGGTGTATCGTTTGCCATTCCTCCTAGGCCTTCCAGCCTTCTTTTTCAAAAAAAATTCTTCTACCGCCTTCGCTTGACCTCCACCTATAACTCTTGTGTTGCTGCTTGTGCTTGGCGTCTCCAACCCCCCCC
>LJSK01000302.1:0-14842 GCA_001299535.1 Leptomonas seymouri
GGTCGTGACCCGCGCAGCAGCTTCTACTCGTTGTTCGAGGACCCGTCCAAGAAGCTGATGGACATGCAGTATCTGCGAATGTTTGTGCGCCGGTATCTGGTGCACACGAGCGAGGGCAACAATCCTCGCCAGGTGCCCCTGTACGCCTTTGTGACGGTGCGTGGTGCTTGCCCAAACGTGGATCGCGAGCTGGTGAATCAAATCGCACGTGAGGAACTACCCGGCTTGATGAAGGTAGACCGAGCCATCGAGAAGGATAAGAAGCGGCAGCAGAGCCGTGAGATTCTCCAGGAGCAGGCCATCCGGGAATACCGGGCTCCCCCCGGACTCTTCTCGAATACTGGTGTTCTCTATCTCACGAATACGCCGCAGAGCACGTTTGTCTCCGCTATTTCTGTCATGTTCTTCACGATTATTTTCGCGGTGTTCCTCATCGTTTCCCGTGCTGTAACTGCCGACCCGCTGATCGTCGCCTACGTCTCCCAGATAACCCATTTCCTTGTCGTCTCTCTATGTGTGTGGATTGTAGCCAGTGTCACAATCGGTGTTCACGCCATCCACATGCACATACCTCTGAGTGACAACCAGTGGTTGCTCACCGTGCGAGCTGTGATGACGCTGGCTGCCGTGACGTGCGTGATCCTCAGTTTGGTGCCGCTGATGGGCAGAATGCGGAACCAGAGTTTGTACAACTTTCTTGCCTTTCGTGCTGGCAGCCTTCTGTGCGACTTCTACCGTCAGCACCAGTGCAGCGGGTTTACCTCCTCCTGCATTGACCTCTACTACAGAGACCCCCAACTGTGCAAAAACTGCTCGTCCACACTCGACTTCTCCACTATTTGCTACTACGAGCTCTGGAGTCAGCTGCAGATCGTCTGCATCCCACTGCTTGTCTTCTGTGTCTTCATTCTGTTAGCTTTGGCTCTTTCCATCTTCCAATTTGTGAGACTGTGGCTGATAGCGCGCACACTGAGAAACCAGAATATTTAATCATATTGCTGTGGACGGACAGGTTTAGATTCCGCATTTCGGAAAGCAATGAAACAAAAATAAAACGTGTTTCCTGTCATCGTTCAGTGAAGTTATAGCTGCAGTTTGTGTTCTTTCGTTGTTCAAACGGTAGACTACGCGTGTTTGAGACTTCACCATTGTTGTTGTTTTAGAACTCAAGCGCAGCTCTTGCAATAATCTGCTCTCGTAAGTTCCTACGTAAAATTTCTTTTCAATATTGATCAGTTGCTAAACGAAATGCTCACACACTCAACGCCGCGTTGACGTCTTCCACCGCCATCACCCGTCGATTTCCCGGACCACTGATTTTTTTCTTCCCTGTGTGCGTCTTTTGCGCCTTCGTTTACCGTCAGCGCAGAATTAAAGAGCAAAAATACACGCAGACGACACCCTTTTTGGTTTTCACTTTCTGTTTTTTTGTTTTGCCTTTGTTGTTGTTGTTGTTGTTGTTGTGACGGCTACACACCAATTCGTTCTACATATTTATATAACTAAGTGTATAGATGTATGCATTGCTTTCCGCGTGTCCATGTATATAGGGATGCACGCAAGAGGGAGGTGGACGGTTGTCCTCACGAGGGCTCGCCTGTCTGGTAATAGCTAAAGGCAAAACCGATCGCTTCCTTACCTTCCCCGCTAGTGTGCGTTCCCTTTGTCACTGACGCTGCTTAACGTATACGTTTTTTTTGTAGCTCTGCCAACCGTCTCGTCCGGCCTGCTCTACTCTGTACGTTTGAAACCCAAAGCAGCACACTTCGTCGGCGGCATGATTGCACAGACTTCACGGAGAGATGGAGCTTCTAAAACGGCGAACCCCATCTTGAGAGGTAAAACAAATGAAGCGATGCTTCCGTGAACTCTTGCATTCACACTTCGTCTACTTTTAAATGCCCGTAGACTATCGGCAATCTTTGTTTTATCGTGAACGGGCAGCCGCTGCTGCCGGTTGTTGTTTTCGTCGTCTCCGCTAAGGGTTTTCCTCGATATCTTTACGTCGCATTTCGTGCTAGAGTGGAGCTCTGCGTGGTTCCAATTCTCCGCCGCTCAGGCGAGGCCAAGCACGTGCATCTGCCGGCGATAGCACTTGGACAGTGGCAGGAGCTTTGCCATTAGAATGCACATCGCACGCACACTATGGAGGGGCCTTTCATGACCCATTTTCGAATCGTTCCATCTCGGCCATGGGGCCGCTCTCGATGCCACTCTACCGAAGAAACAGACGCTGATGTTTTTTTCTTTTTTAATAATGTCCCCCCCCCCTCCACCCTTTCACGCTTATTGGAGCGTCATTTCCACGTAGAACGCAATCAACGTGCGCTGTCACTCGCTGCTTGTGTGGTTCCGACCGGAAGCAGCGGGCTCCATATTAAACAAAAGCAAGCGCAGACAATATTTGGAGTGCATCTGACCTCACCCCCCCACACACACACACGCACACACCTCTCGCGTACGCCATGGGTCGCTTAGAAATCCGCGTCTGCGGTGCTCGCAACATCGCGAACCTGCAGAAGATCGGCAAGCCCGACCCCTACGTGAAGGTGAGGATGGGCGATAAGAAGAAAACGCAGGTCAGGTACAAGACACGCGTCATTGAGAACAACCTTAACCCCGTGTGGAACGAACTCTTTAAGTTTCAGGTGGCCGACTACGAATCCACGCAGGTTCTGTTTGAGCTGTGGAACGACAACGTCCTTGTGGATGACTTACTGGGTAGCTACAACCTCTCTATCGACGGACTCACCCGCGGGGTGGTAAAGGATATGTGGGCCATCTTGACCGGTGCAAAGGGCTCCTCCTCGGAGTTGCACCTACGCATCCTGGCGGTCGACTTTGGTCGGGACCCGGGACCTGGCGACGTCGTCATCTCTTCGCTGGAGCAGGACAACCTTCCGCCACCCACCGACCAGAGGTACCGCCCGCCGAAGAACTACACGCCTGCACCACAGGTGATTGTGCAGCAAGGTTATGTGGCAGCCCCTGTTGGACCACCACAGACGGTGGTTTACGGCCAGCCGCAGTACGGAGGCGCACCACCGATGCCGACAATGTCTGTCTACCCATCCGTGCCTCCGCCTCCGCCGCAGATGATGTACACTGTGCCACCACCGCAGCAACAGCCGTACGGCTATGGCGCACCCCCACCACCGCAGCCGATGTACGGTGCGCCACCACCGATGCAGCGTCCGCCGTACATGGGGGGTGGGCCACCGCCGCAGATGTACGGTCCTCCTCCTCCTCGACCTCAGATGGGCGTGCAGATGGCGTACGGCGTGCCTCCAGATATGTAATTCTTCGTTGCCACGTAGACCAGTATATGTGTGAGGGCCTCGAAGCTTACACCGAGTGGCTTCTTCTTGGCATTTCCCTCACGGAGGGCATGTAGCCATTTGCATTGGCTTTGTAGGCGGCCAACTGGGAGCGTTCACTGTTGGCGGGTATGCGCCTTTGTTGTTTATATATTTTACTGTCCGTGTTGGACCGCCTTTATGGTGTCGTCTGACTTCATTCTACACAAAACGATTGCTGTTTCACGTCTGTTTCCCCTCATGCTTTGCGTTGATGCACTCATTTTGTTTTGTTGGTGGTGGTTGCCACTGTGTGGCTTTGCGTCATTTCCCTGGCGTTGTCTACGCTCCGAACTAGCAACACGCAAAAGAAAAAATCAGAAGGTGTTCGCGTGCCCGTCCTCTGAGGGGTGGGTTGGCCGCAGAGCCACCGAGACGGTGTGCTTAGTCATGCAAAGCATCGGCTACATGCTGCTGCGTTCGAGGTGCACTCTAACTGTGCCGCTGCGTAATGGAAGCATCGCTCTCACGTTATCGCGATCTCTGCCGCCGCCAACTTCCTCTCGCCGATGCCCCGTTTTTAGCCGAGTGCACTGCTCTCCCTCTTGCCACCTTCGTTTAGGGGGCGGGGCAGTTCCTCTCCACCCTCCCTCGACCTCCCCCCATCCCCTCATCCCCCCGACAATTTTTTGTGCCCCTCTTCTTTCAGCTCTCATTCATTACATACACACACTCTTGCCGCTTACAAGTCTTTGTTGGTCTCTTCATTGCTCACGCCAGCAGCCCCCTCCTCCACTGCCACGCAGTCGTCGCTACAGAGGCATGGGTCGTCTTGAAGTTTGCATCTGCGGTGCGCGCCGCATCGGCGACACGCAGAAGGTTGGCATCCCCGACCCCTACGTGAAGATCATCATGGGCGATAGGAAAAAGACGCAGATCAAGTACAAGACGAAGGTCGTGCAGAACAGCCTCCACCCCGTGTGGAACGAAATCGCCAAGTTTCAAATTGCAGACTACGACTCGGCGCAGGTTGTCTTCGAGGTGTGGAACGACAATGTGATGGTGGACGACTTGCTGGGCAGCTACGCGCTTTCGGTTAATGGATTGCAGCGCGGCGTGGTGCACGACATGTGGGCCATCTTGGCAGGATCGAAGCTCTCATCCGCAGAGATTCACCTGCAGGTACTGGCGGTGGACTTCGGCGTAGAGCCGCAGCCAGGAGCTCTCCGCGTGAGCTCCATCGAGGAGTACATTAACTCCACAGCTCCAAAGCCCGTGATAAGCGCGACAGAGAACAGCAGTGCCGCTTCCCCGCCTGCATCACCGGATTTCGACCCGGTGGCAAAGCCTTCCCCTGTGATGGGCATTCCGCTGCAGGGCCCTGTGTCCTCTCCCGCCTACGTGCAGCCGCCGCAGGTGTCGTACGCTTCAGCGCAGCAGCAACCCTTGCAATACGTGCAGCAGCAGCAGCTGCGGTATTTTCAGCAAGCACCACCACCACCACCGCAGCCCCAAGTCGTCTACGTCCAACAGGTGCCACCTCCGCAGCCACAGCAGGTGGCGTACATGCAGCAGCCACCGCCACAGACTGTGTATTACCAGCAGGGGCCACCTCCGCCGCCTCAGCAAGCTGGCTACTACGGCCCCTCGGCTCCGCAGCAGCCATACTACTACGGACCGACTCATCTGTAGGATGTCGTCGAAGGCGCTGTAGCTGATGTGTGTGCGGTGTTGTTTTCTTCCCACCATGTTGATTGAATTCTCTCTTACGTTGTATCTTTGCCTCTGCGAAATTGTGGGCCCCCCTTCCACGTCTTTCTTTGCTTTCTCATTGCGGCGTTGCAGGCACCGATGGAGTTTCGCCGTTTCGCCCAGTGATCACTTGTGCGTGATGGTCTGGGCTACGACTGCTCTCATGGATGCCTTCGGTCGGCTTCTTGATTCACGTTGCGAGCACCTTCCTGTAAAGAGCCAGTGGTTCATACAAAATGCAAACGTACGGCTGCTAAAGGCGCCGTTTCGCTTTTTTGTCCCCTGATTGTTGTTGGTGGTGGTCGTGGTCCGTCTGCAGAGGCGCCACAAACGCACACACACACACACCCAACTAGTTGTGGTTTCTACAAGCCTTTTTGTGATGCGCAGATGTGAAGACTTACTTGCAATCGTGTTGCAACGGGTGCTCTAAAGGCAGCGAATGCACTGACTAACTGCTGCGCGTCTCTTTGAAACGTGTGCTGAATTCCCCGGATTTGTCGTGACACCCTCCACCGCTCTCGCCCTGCATCCCTCGTATCTTTTGTTTTTGGCGTCCCTGCACTGCCTACGTCACCCTGTTACGCATCTTCCTTTCGCCGCCGTGTAGAACCCTCACCCACCCGTTTTCCTTAGTACGTAGCCTGCGTGTGGCCTGGCCCAACGTTCTGAAAATGGCCTCTATGCAACACGACTTCATCCACCCTCGTCAGCTGGACGATGTCAAGGCCATACGCGCCGCCATCAAGAGCTTTTCTATGAACATGAAGCGCATGATGCTCCTCATGAAGGACCTTGGTTCCACCTTGGAGCAGGTCAGCCACTCCTTCGATGCCCTGACCTCCCTCAGCTTCTCTGACGACGGTGTAAGGCAGTACGTCCACCACTTCTCCGAGGAGCTCACTCACATGATGGAGGGCACTGCGTTTCAGAACTACAACAAGCTTGTCCACGAAGAGGTGCTGGCTCCCGTAGAGCGGCTACGAGTCTCCTTGAAGGACACGGAAGAGGCGGCCAAGTCGGAGAAGGACGACTTTGACCGTTACAAGAAAGCAAAGAGAAAGGTCGACACGCAAGAGAAGTCCTACGCGGCAAAGAGCAAGGCGCTCGATACGAGCAGAAGCTACCCAAAGCTCCTACGGTCAAGGGACGACTCGCTGCTAAGGCTGCAGAAGAGTAAAGACAACTTCGAGGTCAAATTTGTAGGACTCGTGAGCGAAGTTGAAAAGGTGAGCGCCACCACGTTGAAACGGTATCTTGATTTAAACGCAGGTTACATGACTTCTGTGGTAGACGCGCTGACTAAGACCGACCCGACGGTCGAGGAAGCCGTCGCCCTCTACCGTGAGGAACAGAAGCAGCGGCGGCAGAGCGCCATCAACCAGCGCTGTGCGGAGGTGGATGCGGATTTTAGAGCTGCCAGCGCCTCCACGGACTACCGGCGGGACCCAGCCCACACGAGTGGTGCAGCAGCCGCACCCGCCGTCGATGATGCCGGCAGGGGCACCTCTCCCAATTCTACAAAGTCGTCATTGTCACCGCAGCAAACGAATCCAAGCACTGTCGCAGCGGCGACACGCAAGCCGTCAGTGAACAACGCAGCTCCCTCCTCATCTGTGCAGGAGAAAGCGAGTCCGATGGTGCCGGCTGCCAAGGGACCGCCGACTGCGGCCGTGGCGCCCATACAGTCGTCCACTTTAAACACCGGTTGCGTGGCCCAACGTGGTGCCTTCACCGTTACGATGACAACCGTAAGCTCACATCCCGCAGCACTGCCTGCGGAGTCGGCTTCTAACAGTCGTGTGATGGAAGAAGCTGACGAATATGAGGATTTCGGCTCCGTGTCTCAGGTGGGCACAGCCGGGAGGGTCGCCCCACCGCTCTA
Source organism: Leptomonas seymouri (assembly GCA_001299535.1). Taxonomy (NCBI): domain Eukaryota; phylum Euglenozoa; class Kinetoplastea; order Trypanosomatida; family Trypanosomatidae; genus Leptomonas; species Leptomonas seymouri. The sequence continues at coordinate 6,934 of LJSK01000302.1, forward strand.
CAGTTTTAGTCGTGGGCCGCTCTCGCAGGTGTCGTCGGTGCAGCCGCGTTCCGGCTACGTGGCCGCAGAGGATGCGAGCCTCGCAAAGGATTTTCTGACTAAAATGGAGTCGAAGAGCCTCACGGCCTCGGAGGTGTGCGCAGCCCGAGCGCCACAGCAGTAGAAGAGCTTCTCCGGCAACCCGCTCATCTTTCTTCGTGGGTTGTGGGTGTGTCAGTCGCATCGCGGTTGACTTTCGCGTTGTTGCTTGTTGAGTGTTGCTACTTGCCGTATTGGGATAATGCTAATAACAGTAACCTTAATAAGAACAATGAATGATGCTGTGCGTCTCGCTCTTTATATGGGGCGATGAAGCGATCGTTGTAATGCTGGGTGTACACACGCCACGCTTCCGCCCCATGTACCTGTACGCATTGGCCCTCTTCCTCGCTTCCTTTGGTGCTGCCCTCAAATCCCAAGAGGCCTCCTGTCCAGGGCCCTAGGGGGTATTCTTTGTGGAGGGATACCAGCCGTCTCTGCGGAGAACGCCGTAGCCCATCACTCATACACCAGCCGTTTGTCCCTGTCTTCCCTGCGATGCTTGCTTCTGTCAATTCTTTCTTCTTCCTCTGTATTTGTCACTCTCCGTCGTACGACGACCAGCTGCTAGCCGGGCTGCGCGTCAAACGCATCACCACATTTTACAGTGAAGAACACCATGAAGGCGAAGGGCTATCCGTGCAATCACGGTGGAATCGCGGACTACAGCCCCGCGCCTTTCGCTTGACGCCAAAGCGATACATCACCTTTGTTACTCAGTGTTTTTTCCTTTTTGTAGCAAAGCAGCTTTGTTTGTCTGCACTGAGTTGCTGAGCATCGGGTGCGTTAGCACAGGCGTTACCTGAAACCTTATTTGTCTGGTGTGTGTGCGTGTGTTGCTACGGTTCTCTATCTCGCTGCTGGGGCGCTCTGGTCATCTTATTGGTTATCGTTTACTTCCCTTCAAACGCACACGCTTTACCGCCCCCCTGCACACATCCTTGTTCTGCGCCTGCGTCGCCGCCCGAGAGTCTCTGAGCATTAAATGGCTGAGACGGTGTTGATCACCCCTTCCCAATACCCCCCCCCCCCCGTTTTCTTTTGTTGGGATCGGACGGTGGGATACACATTATTTATTTCTTCACTGCCGCTTCATTCTCGCTGTCATCGATGGGCCCTACGGCGCCCAGGAAGCACGGCAAAGGACGCGGTGGGCCTGAAATTTTCTGTAGCGGTGGAGACATCTGCTTTCATGGCCTCCGTTGCACGCTGCCCAGCGGTTCTGTGTGGCGGATGCTGCTCCGTTCTTCCCTTTGCGCATGTAGATGTAGATAGATGGATCCATCGATGCGTTCATTTGCTACAAAGGCTTCACTGCCTGGCATGCAGGGGGTTGGGGGAGGGGCGATCTGCGCGAGTTGCTGCTGCGCACCACCCCCGTGGCTCTCTCTCCATACGCACTCACGGCTTCTTTACAGAAGGAGCTCATACGTGGTCGCTGTTCTTCACACGCCGCACCGCTGCTCCCCACACTGGCTTCCTCCGAAGGCTGTTGCACTTTCCTGAATGAATACGCATGGGGTGGGGTAACGCACTGCACGGGTACCGCACATGCAGATGCCCGTTGATGTCGCGACCGTATCTGCTCTTGGCGATACCCTTAACTGCTGCTCATCTCACCTCTGTACACGTGAGGAAGCATCGTTCCGGCCTATGTTGGCTTTAGCCGCTGCTGCTGGATCGTGATGACCGTTTTCTTCTCTCTCCTGTTTCTTTTTTTCGAGGTTGCAAGACCCTCAACGGCGTCGTAGTTGATGTCGGCGGCATAGCTCTGGTCTGTGTGCCCTTCTCATTCCATGAGTTGGGAGCAGTAGGACGTTGCGGGGGTGGAGTGCTTTACCCTTTACACGTAGAGGTGCTTGCTGTGGCGTGTGCCTCGCTTCCACGGAGATGGGCGGCGGGAGCACATGACAAATGTTGACTCGTCAAAACTATTCATTTGCCCTCTTTAATCTGACAGTTGACCTCTCACCCTTCCACAGGATGCATTGATGGGTCCACTTCACCGCCGCAACAGTCTTCGCAGGAGGCCTCACGTGGAGCCTGTGCAGACAGGTTCTCTTAGCGCTACCGTCACGCCACAGCACATTTGACTCGAAAGGAAGACGTGGCAAAGTAGCGTAGGCATCACTTGAGCTCGAGCACTTGAAGTACAATGCACAGCACTAAACGGTATTCCTTTTTCTTTTTCCAGGTTGTTCTTCCAGGACTTTCTTACAAGTTTGTGGCGCCACGTATTGCTGGCAGTACCCTCTCGCTTCGACTGCACCGTGCCCCCCCCCTCCCCCTCCCCCAAGCCCTCTCAAATTTGAAGGTGCTTGAACCCCCTGGAAGCCCTTGAAAAAAACCTTAACGCGCCTGGCGCTGCTGCTTTGTGTGTTGCCTCAACCACGATTCTCTCTCCATCGAGCACGGTGCGCTTTGTCCACACGAATATCCACATGGGAAGCTGCAATTTCACTTTTTTTTTTTGAATTCAGCGATGGATTTCCAAAGGCAAAAGAAAATGCATCAGTAGGATGAGTCTAAGCTCCTCTCTCCGATCCGGTGCGACCGACCGCAGCGTGACGGCGAGGTGTAAGCGGGATCGCGTCACCCATTTGGCGTGTGTAGAGCCCTGCGCCTCTGCTAAAACGGCGAAGCCATAGGCGCGCGTTCTTCCGTTCGTCATGGCACGCCGTTTGATGGGCGAGATACGAGCGACTTCTTCGGGCACCCCTCGGCCACTCTACCCACACCTACGCTCCCATCCGATGGGTGTTCACGTTCTGTGTGCCTATCAAGTCGCTCTCTGTGCGCTGCCCACGCACTCTCCCCCTCCTCCCCTATGGCGTATGCGTTGTCTTTTTCTGCTTTCACCATTCAAAGACTTCCTTTGCTCCTTCAGTCAGTTTCAACGAGCTGGTGTTATTCAACTTATCATCTCAGAGTTCCTTGCATTTGCTGCACGTTTTCTGCTCTCAGCGTGCACGGGGCACTCATTGATGTCCCCCACCACCACCACCACCCACCCCGTCTTCGCCACCCAAATTTACTTCCTGCGTTCTGTGTCATCGCTTTCTCGTGAGCGGCACACCCCCATTTAGGCATTCTAGAGCCTCCTCTGTCATTCTTGGTTGTCGTGGTCATTGAATCCCCTCTGCCGGATGTCTTCTCCCGACAACATTCGAAGCCGTCAGGCCGAAATGTTTGTGGAGTTGCGGCCGGTCGCGCAGGGCCTGGAGGAAGCCTTACGCGTAGCTCTCAACTCATGGAAGGAATTCATCACTGCGCTGGAGCACGCCGCCCAACTCTATGACCAGTATGCCTCCTTCATTCCTACGACGAGGAACGCTGATAGGGTCGGGCTGGACGCATCGGTCGGTGTCACCGCCGACGCCGTGAAGCTCTGCAAGACGTTTAAGAAGACCGCAAGCATGTGGAGTCTGTCCGATGAGGTGGTGGAGCTCCGAGCGCAGCTCTTCACAGAGTGGACGTTGTGGCGGCGGACGGGGCGGCGCCTCTCCAAAATAGCGGACATCACGGCGGCGCGTAAGCAGGAGATGCACAAGGTGAAGAAAATGCGAAAGAGTGTTGCGGCGCTGGAGCGGGCTAAGAGTGAGGCTGACGGCAGACACCTAGTGAAGACACTGGAGAGTCAAATCACCAGCACGGAGGCATCCATTAAGAAGCACGACGCCGCCATTGCGGAGGAATTCAAGACGATGCTTAAAAAGTCGCTCCTGCGCGACCACAGTGGAGCGGCAAAGACTGGCCACGCTTTGAGTAATGTCGGTCGGGGTCTGGTAAACGCGTTTCACAGCTTCAATGAGGATGCAAGCGTGTTGCCTGTGACGCCGGTTGTCGCACGCACACCGGCCATGGGAATTCCACTGCAGATCAACGTTCAGGCTGGACAGCGCTCGCAGCCCGCGACGCAGACGAGAACGGAAGCGGAGTACGGTGGCGGATTCCCTTACGCATCCACGGGGTGGCCCCTTGATGAGAACTCGCTGGAGGAACGACGCGTTTCTCTTTCAGCGTGATGATTCGTCCGACGTATTTTGCGATCCTTATACTTCTCCGCTTCTCAGCACCATATCTACACTCCAGGAGTTAAGGCACCATCGGGCACCTCGATGCTCTCTTTAGAAGCCCTCCTTATGTAGAGCGGCAAGTTGTGGTGAACGTATGTATGTGTGTGTGTATGCATGTATGTGTGTGCGTGTGTGTTAATACTTACTTAGTTCTGTATATTTTCCATTCCCTTACTGTTGTATGCTGTCGCTCGCTGTTTCAAAGCGAATAGAACAGCTCCCCAGCTCTCATGCTTTGGCCATGGAACGCGTGTACTCCATTTAGTGTACGACTGCCGCAGGAAGAAGAGTCGGTTGTTGCTGTTTACTTGTGTGTTCCATCAAGGCGTACGCAATGCTGCAAAGTTATGCATTGTTTTGCTTTGTTGCTGTCTTTTGGTTCCCTTTTTTTCTTTCGTTGTCTATGCTGTATTGATAGCGTAACTCTTTAGATTCGACCTCCATGAAGTCGGTTGGTGGCGCTAACGAGCGTGCGTAGACAGTTACTCGATAAAGACGAAAACGATGGTGGGAGATCAGGCTCGAGTGTGCGTCTGTACCTCACAGCACCGTCGCAACACACGCCAGATACCTTTATTTTGCATATATCGCTGCTTACTTCTCCTTCGTTTTCTTTTCTTTTTTCTTTTATTCGCTGGGGATACTTGTGCTCATGTATCCTCGTATGATCACTCTGTCTCCTGTGGTGACGTGCACCTTTTCCGGAACGTCTTCATTTTATACTTCATGGTTTCGTTCATCTCCCCCCTCTTTCTATCGTTATGATTGCTACTTTTGTTTTTAGTATGACTTGCTCAGTGTTTCTGCTCTTCATACGCAATACCGCTGCGTCTGTTCCCACCTTTGAAGAAACATTAGAGATGCGCCACGGCTCTTCGCTCTATCAGAAATGTTTCTTTCGCTACTTTTTTTAATCGCTTCTGTTTTCACTGTTCCCGATAATCGCCGTGCACCGCTGCTGGAAGATGGAAGCGCGTGCGCACTGGCCTGCATTTTTCTCTTCTCTTTGCCTTGAACCACTTCTTTTTTTTTTACATCCTACAGTCAATACAGTAGACATAGCGGATTTGCTTTCAAAGCCAACAAAACGAAGGAAATCTTTTACCTCGTCGTAGGAATTCATTTCTTAACGGAGCTGCTTTTTGTAGCACTGGTAGGCTGTGCGACACCGTTTGGCGTACAGTTCGATGCTGGTGGGCGTGCAGCAGACTTTTCTTTTTCCGCGGAGGCCGTGGTGGCTGTCGCTTATCCATGGATCCGCACCCATATCTGAATTACGTCACCTCTGAGCGGTTGCTATAGAGAGAGACTTACACACTTCTATAAAAGTATAAAGCTCATAGATAGCACCGTGCGACTACCTGAGGTTTGCAACAGGTGTACCATCGCTCGGGTGTGTTGTTCACGGGGGGTCACAATGCAGGCGGCACGTCCGTCTGCGTGCTCCTCCTTCTCCGCATGGATGTGGCGGGAGACGCACGATTGTTTTTTAGTCAACCGGCGATATTCTGTGTAGCATCGACTGTTGCACGTCACTTTTTTTGTGTGTCTCTGGATTCATTCACGCGCATACGTGGGTTCCTGCGACGGAGTGGTGCACCTGCGAAGAGGGTCAACGTGGCGCCGTCGAAGGCTTCTTCATGGTGTCTCCACCCCTTATCCTCCCTCCTTCTCCCTGCTGTATTCAGCGGAATTTGTTTTCTCTTCAGCCCTCTCTCCACTTGTACGACAAGGAATCACTCAGGGCTCTCTAAATAAAGCCTCCAGCGGCCAGCAAGTCTTAGGTGCTGCCTCTCTGTCAAGCTCTTCCGCCGTGTAGTGCAACTCCCTTCGTAGGGGAACTACCCTACTGTGGCTGCAATACACCACGTGCGGTTTCAAGAGGCGCAAACCCACAACCGCTCTGTTGAAGTGGCAGCCGGTGCTCTGTCATTGTGCGAGCGCTACGGCTTTGATGGTGCGGCACATTGGTTTACTCTGCCCGCCATTATTCAGGATTTCCAACGAACTGTTCAGCTAAAGCCCCCTTTTCTGAACCTTTTATTAAGGAAACGAACGCCCTTCAACCCAAGTCGCTGCGATCTCACTTTTCTCGCTCACACGCGTCATGCCGGTCTTCTCAGACGATACTGCCACGCTGCAGGATGAATGGATGGCGGAACTCGGCGGCACCGTCTCCGAGCTGCAGAGCGTTGTCGACGAAGCCTGCCGCCACCACGAGGGCTACTTAGCTGCTCTGAGTCGCATGGGTGGGCTCTACGCGCACTGTGGACGACTCATGGTGCGGGCCAACAACCCTAATCTTGCGATGCACCACCAAATCGACGCGGCGGCGGATGCGAGACGTGTCGTCTCGCAGCTGAAGCTGTCGATCGAGCAGTGGCGTGACTCTTCCGATGAGCTGGCACTGCGTGCCTTTCTTCAAAATCAGAGGGAGCAGTGGAAGATGTGGGAGGACGAAGTGCGTCACAGTTTTGAGCACAACAAGCAGCGGAAGTCGCAGTCCGCCACGATTGATGAGGTACGGAGGAACAGTAAGCGCTTCGAGAAGTCCAATCCCGTTTTGGCGAAAGATCTGAAGCTACAACTTCAGCAGCTTGAGGCCGCGCGGCAGTCGATGGACACGCGGGTCCGGCGAGATCTGGCAGAGAGCGTAAAGCTGTGCAGCCGGGATCTCATTAAGTTTGGAACCCACTTCATCGACAACATGTCGAAGAGCGGTCAGGCGTGCGCGGTGAGCTTCCAGCCGATCGGCTTCAGTGACGTCGATCTCAGCCCTCCTAAAAAGCCCAGCACCTCCACGACTAGGCGAAATATTCCGCAGGACACCGTGTTAGGCGTTGTCCTACACCGTCCGTCACCACGTGACGTGGTGGACGGAAGCGTAGACTCCGTCGATGGCGTCAGCTACACGCGGAGCTACACCTACCAGCGCGATGCCACCATGAGCTCGCCAACAGTTGAATCCTCGTGTTACCGAGATCCCTGTGCGACGTAATCGCAGTGGTGGGACTCTATTCAGTTAGCACAGAATAACCTCATTAAAAACGTAACACGCAAGAGTTTCATTTGCTCTCTCTCTCTTTTTCTATTTCTTTTTGTTAAATGTTTTCTCGCAGTTTCCTGCTGCTACACGCTGTTTACTTCAGTAATCACGCGGCACATCAAAAAGCGCATCAGAAACTCCTGTATCCCCTTCTTTCTCTATGTTCCAAGCCGTGCGTGTGTGAGGTCGCACCGTCGCCATTGCCTGCGTCGACCTTTCCGCGTTTCGACACCTCAGACGTTTTGCCTGGTGGTTTGTTCGCTCCATGTCCGTGATGCTCGTCCCTTGTGATGCGAACAAACGCTCTTTCGTCGTCGAGGTATCGCAGTGACATAAACTGACATCGTGAGAAGCGTGCGTTCTCGGGTGTCCTCTTTGTAGTTCTTTACCCTCGATTGCTGTGTAGGCCTCTACGCCTTTTCAAAGGTGCTTCCCTTTTTATCGCTTCTATTGTGGCCGCGTGGCCTTGTACCCCAACAGGGCTTCTGTTTGAGTTCCATACTGCGCTGATACGCTGTGCAGGACCTCAACTACCACGACTTTTGTCTATGTATGCCGCTTCGCCGTCGCTCATAAGCGGGCATGGACGGCAACGAAGTCACACGCCGGGGAGCCGGTGAAGCCTCGTGACGCCCACACTGTACCTCCCCCCCCCCTCCTTCAAGCACCACCGTGGCCGCCAGCTCATCCCACACTACTTTCCCCCCCC
>LJSK01000303.1:0-30437 GCA_001299535.1 Leptomonas seymouri
GCGACACGAAGCTCTCGGTGGCGTGCAGCTGTCCGTCCTCAAGGGGGCAGGCCACGACAGGCGCAACCTCCCGTTGTGCGGCAGCGCGGGGCAGCTCCGGCGTACCAGCGCGGCGCAGAGCTGGAGGAACCTCCTCCTGTGGCTCCTGCTCGTGTTTCGAGGGCACGGATGTGTACAACGCCATCGTTAGCGGGAAGTGGTAGTCGCTAAGCACCTTGTCAAGGTGCTCCTGTGGCACACCAGCGTGCTCCAGCTGGAAGTCCGCAAGGAGACTGCCTGCCGCAAGAACCAGCTGCCGCACTGAGTGCATTGGCAGCGATGTCGCGTCTGAGACGTCCCGTGTGAACTCGTTGCGCAACAGGCCGCCGTAGCTGTCAAGCAACCACGCCCAGTTGTCGCCCTCGAGCCGCACACGGTGCGTGGTATATACCGGAGGTGTGACGGTGGCAGCAACAGAGGGAGTTCTGATATTCGTAGAGTCGGAGTTCGTGAGTCCATCCTCCAAGGAAATGTAGCTTTCTGTGGCTTGCAGCTGTTGGCGTTCGCTGTGTATTCGTATTGCATCAGGACTTACTTTGTCTGCTTCGGTTGAAGAGACTCCTTCGAGGGGTGTGTTGGGCGGCGCTTCCTCACTGGTGAGGAGTACGGGGATGCTGTCTGTGTTTGTAGGGAGTTCTGAAATGAGGTCTGGAGGCGGTGATGGGCCGCTATCGGCCTCCCCGTCGGTCGGAGAGGTTGGAGGGGCTTGTTCGGATTTGGGTTCCGTGACCTCTTCGGTCGATGGGTAAAGTTCGAAGGTGTGCGTGAAGCGACAGGTGCTGAGGGCTGCGTTAATGTTCTTTGCGGTGATGTCTGGCGAGTGTTCGCAGTTGAACTGCACTCGAAACACATCGTCGCTAAAAATGAAATCACCGAAGCTTTCCTTGGGCAAGTCGCAAGCGAGACTGACATCTGTTTGGAAGGCTTTTGTAAGGGCAGGTAGCTGATCGCGGAAAACGGGGGTCCAACGGACCCCTTCAAGACGGACGCGGTGCGAAGTGGTGATTGTTGGCGACGGGGCGACGGATTTTACCTCTGGCGGTGACTGGTAGAGCGACCAGGTCTGCGGGAAGGTCCACTCGCTAAGTTTGGTGTCGTAGTACTGGCGCGTGTTGTTACCGTGACGCAGTGTGAAGTCGATGATGAGACTTCCTAATTTAAGCTCGGTATGGGAGACAGCAAAGACCGGCAAACCGGTGGCCTTGGACACATCGCTCTTGAAGGCCGAGACGAGCTCCGCTTCTTGGTGATTCAGCACGGTCCCCCAGTGATCGCCTTCGAGGCGAATTCGGTGTCGTGTCTCCCTCACATAGATGCAGTTGTAGTAATCTTCATAGATCGCCCATACCTCCTTGTACGGGCACGCGGCCAGCGCCTCGTTCACTGCGGAAGATGTTAATTCGCGTGAGTGACGAACGTCGAAATCCACTATCAACCGGTCTTGAACAAATTCGATTTTGGTAACTTCGCTGGTAAGCACCGTCAGGGTTTGCGCGACATCGTTGCTGAATGCAACCATCAATGCATCGAACTTGGATTGTACGATGGATTCCCAGAGGGGGCCTTCAAGCTCGGCGCAGTGGTGTGTCGTGCTGTAGTTTTCAGGCTCGATGGCGGGCTTTAGAGTGGCGTCAACGTACACATTCCACGTGTTGGGAAACTGGTACTGGCGTAGTTTACTATCGATGTCTTTTCGGTCTAAGGAGGGTGCATGTGCGATCTCGCAGACGATTGTTAGGCTTCCTAATTGAAGCGACACAATTTTGACTCCTTCCTTTGGCACTCCGACGGCTCCTTCAACGTCAGCGGTGAAGGCTCGGCACACATCAGCCTCGTGGGTATCAAGAACCGTCTTCCAGTCCGGCCCCTCGAAGCGGACGCGGTGGAGGCTTACCAACGAGTCCTCCGAAATGGAGGATTCGACAACGGAGGCCGTACCACGAGAACTTTGCGCGTTTGCCGCTGCGCCGGCGTCTGTCTCCTCAAGAACCTCCACCTGCATCGAGTCTAAAGTCGCGAGACGTTCGGCATCGTCAATCTGTCCACATAACGCATTCATCCGGGGAAACTTGCCCTCGGAAAGTCGCTCATCAATGATACGTCGCGTGAGTCCTGGAAGCTGCTTGACAACGAACGTAGTTCTAGGGCCTGGCTGAAAGTGGACGTCGGTGATGTTCGATGCGGGAATGAGAAGCTGCTCGGCAACATCTTGTACGAGTGCCTTGCACATCGATTCGTGCTGCTCGCTGATTGCGCGCACCCACCTTTCGCCACGAAATACGATTTGATGGCGGCTTTCGTCCTTCAGCAGCACACGCTTCCGCGTCACGAAGCCTTCGTAAAACGACCACGTGCTAGTAAAGGGGCATTTCGTCAACTCCTCCTCCAGCTTTTCTCTCGACACGGAGGGATCGTGCCCCACGCGAAGTGTTGCGTGCAAACTGCCTGCAGTGAACTTCACTTCACGGACAGTGTGTGGAAGGGCCTTGAAGCACGACGCGACATCTGCGCAGAAGACGCTGCGTAACTCGTCCTCGACCGTTGCAAGGACTGACGCCCATTCCTCACCGTCGAGGCGCACGCGCAGCGTCGTCAGCCTGTACTCAGCAGAGCCGTTGGTGGCATGCTGTGGAGTCGGCGGTTTTGCCGAGCTGTCGCGGTCCCCAGGGAAAAGCGCCCACGTCTCGGAAAAGGCGTAGCCTGCAAAAATGGTGTCAATGGATTTTTTGGTCAGTGTGGAGGGATGGGTCAGCTGCAAGTCTGCGACCAGGCTGCCAACCTTGATGGTGGTTACGTCCACGTCGCGGCTGTGGAGCTTTAGGGCCCTGCACACATCGTTTGTTATCGCCTCGCTGATCCTGGCGCTGCCCAACTTCGTGACCGCACTAGTCCAGGCGTCGCCGGAGAAGCGCAGCCGGTGCCGAGTGACAACTAAATCTTTGTTGTCACGACTGATGTCGTCTAGCGTCTCGTTTGCCTCGGCACCATTCTTCGATGGTGGCAGCGGCGACGCTCCAGAGTGGGACACGCCAGTGATGCGCTGGTAGACTGCCCACGTGCGCCGGTACTCTCCGTCGTGCAGCTGTCGGTTCAGTTCACCTGTCTTTTGTTCAGGGAGGTGCGAAACGTTAAAGATGAGCTCGAGGGAACCGCTGAAAGTGATCTGTGTCACCGTACCCGCGCTCAGTATGGATACGACGTCCCCCTTGAACGCTTCGATGACCTCTTCACTGGCCACGGACAGCACACGGCTCCACTCATCACCTCTCAAAAAGACGAGGTGGCGTGTTACGATGTGGTCGCGGTTGTGGTTCCCCACAAGTTTCAGGTCCCATACACTCGGGAAACCAGTGCGTCCGAGAATTTTTTTGCGCTCTTGACACTCCTCTGCCGAGCAGAAGTCAGGAATTTTGTATGTGATGCGCAGACCGTCCTCCGTGCGCGCAACGGTCACCTCATGTGTTTCGTCACCCACCGAGTCCAACACTATCTTGCTGCCCTTGCGCTTCTGCAGTGCTTGCTTAACATCATGCTGCGCTGCGTTCAGGACAGTCTCTCTAAATTGTGGCTGCTCAATGTCCCAGTGATCGCCTCGCAGGTATGTAGTATAGAGGCGATCGGCAGCCGCTGTTCCATCGCGGCCGCTCGTCTCTGTCAGCCCATGCCCGGCCTCCGCCCCTGCAAGCTCCTTTTCATGCTTCTTCTCGAAGTAAAATTTCCACATCTCCGTGTATGGGCTCTTGGTGAGCATCCGCTTTACGTCCGTCTTTGAAAATTCGGCGCTATGACGGATCGCGCAGTACATAGAGAAGCCTTTCTCGCGTATCTGCACATTGAAGACGTTGTCGACCGGGATGCCGAGGGCACAGGCGGTGTCGCGGCGGAATGCCTCAATGATGGCATCGCGCTGCGTCTTGAGAATCTCCGCCCACTCATCGCCTTTAAAGCCAATCTTTTGCCCCGTCACCACCGTATTTGAGTTCGATGAGGATGACATTGCAGTTTTCTCAAGTCTATTTGGTATTAGTCGACCAATCAACAAAGGTTGAGTCAGAGCAACAAAACCGAAGTGAAGCGGCTCAACAAAATCCGATTGACTACTAAAAGAGAGGGGAAGAGAAAAACAAATTCTCCTTCAAGCACGTTTAATGGAAATACACGCCGGAAGTACAGGTAAACAATTTTTGTTGTTGCTTTACCCTACAGACGACACAGTAAGCACAACGAGCCCCACAAAAGACCCACCGCAGCAGGGAGCAGCGAAAACAAAAAGAAAAAGTGATGACGATGAGGTAGATAACTGTACACGCAGCTTGAGGACTTAAGCAAATAATGCAGTCATAAAAGATGAAGTGAACTTAAAAAAAAGAGAGTTTCGGCTCCCTCTCTCCCTCTCTTCCTCCTCGGGTTAGAGCACGAGGCGTCGTGGGAGTATAAACGTCTCCGCTCTACCTACAAGAACCGCTGCGGTACGAATCTGAGTGCTGAACCTCTAAAATAACAGTAATAACAGCCGTAAGAATAGAAGAAAGAGAAAGAAATGCAGAGGAAAGGAATGTCTGAAGCAGATTGCGCAACTCCCAGCCACAAATATATCTATATATATATATGGAAATTTGGCGTAGAAGGGAAAAATAATGCGCACAGGACCTATTTACAAGCGAAGCAAAGAAACAGAAGGAAAATGAAAAAGAAAAAAGAAACACGAAACCAAAAATCAATGTAACGCCAAACACACAAAGCAATAAAAGTGAAGACGTCTCACGGAGGTGGAACGAAAAGGCAATCTGGGAGAAGCACCGAGCAAGAGATTACAAGAAGAGAAGGACAACACACAATGAATTGTCTCGTTCAGGTTCTTACAGATACAAAACTCACACAACAAAAAACAATAGAGAGAAAGAAAACGAAAGGAAAGCACATGCTCTGACTCTAGCAATACCGTTACGCGTATGCATACGCTTATACACGTGTAAACAAGGATAAACACTTGCTACACGTCGTTGCCTCTCCGATTAGCTTTAGAACAACGCTTCGTTGGACCAAAATTCAATGGAAATCAATAACTAAGTCTGGCGAAAAGGAAAACAGAGCAAGAAACAAAAACAATATTTAACTCCTAACAGGAGACTATCCTCACGTTACAAGAAGTCTGTGAAACAAAGAAGCAGCACCACGACTTTTATTTTCGGTGCCTTTTTAGCTCAGCACAACTAATAATGCGCTCTTTTTATCGATCTCACAGCTTATTGATCAAAATCAAGAAAAGACAGAATTTTCAAACCAAAACAAAAGTAACGCTTTTGAATCGCACTCCGCACGTTTAGAGGAGAGGAGTATGGCGCTGAAAGTGTGCTGAGAGTCGCACAACCTGCCGCCGTGCTGCACTTGCCTTTGTTTTATACACGCAGCACGTGGCACGTAGTGAGTCACCGGCCTTAGGCACGCGTCCTCGAACTTTCTTTAGAACAAGGCCTGCCCAAAAAACGCGCACCACAGCACAAAACCTTAAAGAGGAAAAAGAAGATTGAAGAGAAAAGCAAACGACAGAGTTCAAAAATCCTTCGAGTTTCACTCGACAAGTTAAATAACTATAAAAGACGAGACGCCGTTTACCTTGAATGGTGGCGACTAGGAAAGTGCGTGCGCATTCCGGTACGTGTGTTCCAGAGGAAGGAAAAGCGAAGGCGTAGTGGCGGAGGAAGAGCGAAGGAAGAAAGGGTTGGCCTTACAAAATGCGTGACGAGCAGGACAGGGGCACCGCAAATCGCCCGAAACGGCGACAGACCAAAGAGAACTTTGGATGTGCGAGAAGACGGTAACTTGGGTTTCGGAGCTTTCCAAAGGTATTCGCTTTCCCCTTTGTGTTCTTTTTCTTTTTTTGTCTTTTAACTCTGTGGGCCCTGCTTCCCCGGTTGAGGAAACGATACGCGTGACAGCTGATCCGGTTTGCGTATGAATTGGCAACTGGAAAATTGTAAGCAGCAAATGCCGTGAGTAGCGGCTCATTCACAACCAACACGTTACGGAGGACCACTTCCACTGTCACGGGCGCGCTTGTGTGAGGCAGCACCCGCCCCACCACCCACCTCGCTCCCCAGGCGCGGTCGCCACGAACAGAGCGGAGGGAGAGTGTCCTCTGCAAACGCCTCCTCCACGTCTCGCCCGTACGCATCCACGCCACGGTGTGGAATGTCCACCACCCACGGCACGTCACGGCAGCTCATTGCTAGGACGGCGCCGTCGAGATTCGAACGACGGCGGGCACGCAAAGCAGAGGTGCTCGCATAAGGCTCTGGGCGCAGCATGTCGCACGGGAGAAACAGAGAAGATTCGGCTAAAGTACTACCCATCCCTTCACTGAGACGAATGTCACCCAGTGGAGTGGCGAACAGCGCGTCTTTGGAATTGGCAGAGGTCGGAAGCTCAATGCACGGCGAAGCGACCACGCTGAACCAAGGGACGGTAGAAGGGCAAACAGCTGATGTGCGGTCATACAACACACCAAGCTCGTAGGAGCGCACCAGCAACCGACGCGGTGTCACCTTTGTGGTGTTGGCGCTGAGGCTGCCCCACGCCGCCTGGGATAGGTTGGCACTGGTCAACAGATACCAGTGCAGGTAGGTGCGGTCTGCGTTCATAGCGGCATATGATTTGATGTGCGGCATCGCATATTGTCGGTATTCGGCAGCACAGGGCTGTGGGTGTTGCCCGTCCGCGTAATCTTCGTCTTGCAGCTTATCCACATCTATCGCAGACTCTAGAGAGTTGTGGGCCACAGCACCGACAGGAGTATCGGAAGGGGCCCTGCATCGCCGCAAGCACCCCCATCTGTGAAGGCGCTCGTTCAAAAACTCGTTGCAGCACTGCAGGCGTACCGGGAGCGAGCTGCCCCCACGCCAGCCCTCGACGCTGTTTCGCACCTCCGTCTCTGTGGGATAGATCACCTGTACGTCCTTTATATTTGCGGGCGGGGAGAGAAACGATTGCTTTGTCGTCGCCGAGGCGACCACCTCGGGTGCACCGCACATCGCCGCTTGGAGCAAATTCAAAAAGTTGGGCTTCAACGAGCCCTGTGAACTGTACTGCCACGTCAAGACCACCGATGCGTCCTTGAAAGAGGCCGCCGCCGACGACTTCTCTAGTGCCTCCGCCAGGCGACAGAGGCCTACGCGATACCCGGGGCGTGCTTCCCCACCGACGTGCGAGCCGGGAACCGAGGTCACCAGCCACACTTTTGTGTCAGCAAAGTTCACGTAGCCAAGAAAGTCGGTGTTGAAGATACCAAGGGGAAGCCGTTTCGACGACTCCCAAGAAAACGGGGTCGTCGCATCAAGTCCACATTGGGCCAAGTAGTGTCGCAGCTGGTGCTGGAAGTCAGCCGCCTTGCTGCTTTTCTCCAGCGGCGGAGACGGTGGGGGACAGCAATGCGAGTCTTCCCACGGGAAGTCTTGCAGGTAGGTTCCCTGCGTCTTCCAGCACCAGTCACGCTCCAGCAAGTTGGCGGTGAAGACGCACACACGAACGCCTCGTGCATTAATGCAGATCGCCATTTTGGTGTGGTGGGTGCCGTAGGCGATGGGCAGCGGTGGCTCCAGCGCGACGAAGCGGTCGCGGGTAAGACCAACGGGTGAAGAAGACGCGACGCCACCACCTGTGTGATTGCTTTGGCCCCGGGATACAGCCAGAAGGGCAGCCAAAAAAGGGTTCGCACGGTCATGCGCGGCAGAAGTAGGAAGATAGCGTCCCTTCTCAGCCCTTCGCAGCGTCGCCGTCCCCTTGTCTCCACTCAGCATAACGACTTTCTGAGTCACCGCAGACAACTCCGGTACCGAAGTCAGCAGCCACTCCAGGTCTGTCATGTAGCTAGAGAGAAGGACGTACTGCCAGCACTCCTGTGGGTCGCGCGTGTTGCAGCGAAACACGTCGTTAATGCTCAGCAACGAAGTGGAGGTCGGGGGAGCTGAGCCACATGGCTCGCGCCCCGCAAAAAAATGGTGTAGGTGTTGCAGCTCTGTGATCGCTGGAACATCGTTGATCCACAAGGGAAACGCAGCGGTCGTGGTCACCTTAGACTTATCCACATGTACAGATTGTGTTGAATCTTCCATTTTCAAAGTTAACATTTTTATTACAACAAATGGAAAGTAGCTGCCAGTGGTGGTTGCAACGCGACTTCAGAAGCATCAAGCGAGCTGGCCTGTGTAACGTCGGTGCCTCTACGCAGGAAACAGACTTTACAGCAGCTGTGGCAAAGCATGGGCACGAATACCAGAAAGCAAAAGAAGGGAGAGGCAGCAATTGAAAGACGGTAATCCTCAGCTTCGACAAGTTGCACCAAAGGCAGAGCACAGAGCAGGCCCTGCATCACAGCGAGGGTGGTGGCCAGCAGGTGCCGCAACACGGAAGGTCACTTGAAGGAAGCACCCTCTTCACCAAACAAGCCAAATGGAAATATACGCCCCCCCCCCGCCTCTCGACGCACACACACCCACACACGCGAGCTTTTTATCTCTGTCCTTCTCTCTCGGTCTGTGTGAAGAATACCGCCGGGCAAACAACAAATCGAAGAAACACAAGGAAGAGCAGAGCACCAATAAGTCGAACCGGAAGGCCGAATACACAGCGTTCACCACTACGCGCCAGCACCGTGCTTTTCCTCACCCGCATCGACATTCTCAGCAATATCAGCCACATTGCTTCCCGATGCACTGCGCAACCGTTGATAATGCCACTGCTGCTTGGCAAACTCGTTGCTCCGCAGCACGTCGCGCGGAGACCCCGTCGTGGTCACCGCGCCGTTCTCAACCACCACCATGAAGATGGCCGGCCGCAGCGAGGACATGCGGTGCGAAATCACCCACGTAAAAAGCGGAGGCAGCGGTGCAGACCCGCCAACTGCGGAGGGGGGCGAAAGAGCCTCCGCTTCTCGGCCTGCGCTTCGAGAGCCCTGCAGCGCAGTCAAAGAGGTGAGTAGACGAAGCTCGTTCACCGCATCGAGGTGGCTGGTTGGCTCATCCAGCACGATGCCGCCCACAGCATCGCCGCAACCAACACTGTCTTCGTCCCCACCGCAGTCGCGGTTGAGGATCTCAACGCGGCGCCGCGCGAAAACACCCGCCAGCACACGCGCCAGCGCCAGTCGCTGCCCCTCGCCCCCGCTGAGAGGCCCCACTCTGTCGTGCATCGTGCGGCATCGGTCCTCGACAAAGTCCCTGCAGCCGCACAGCTGCATTGCACGCTGCGCATCTTCCTGCAACACAAACGGCGACATCAGACATACATTTTGCAGGAAGCTTTGCTGTGGGAGAACGGTGGGGGTCTGAGGCAACCAGGCAAGCCACTGTCTGATGTAGGAGGCGGAAAAAAGACACAACGGAATCTCGTCCAATGCCAGGTAACCGGGGCAAAGCGACAACCCGTGGCTGCTCTGCAGCGTGCTTGGGGGCAACGCCTCCGCAGAGGTTATTGCAACGCTAGGAGGAAGAGACAGCGGCGCTGGTGGAGGAGGGGGTAGTGCGTTCTCAATAAGGGCAAGTCGAAGCACCTCCTGAAGCACATCATCTGGCTCGGCAAGCAGCCCAACGTTGTCCAGGGATACCTTTACCTTGCTGCTGTTCGCCTGCAGTTGCTGGATTACGGGAACGGGGTCATAGAGACGCCGCAGCAGCAAACTCAGCGAGCTCTTGCCAGCGCCGCTTGGGCCAATAACAGCCGTCATGCCGGTTGAAGGGCAGCTGAAGGTCAAGTCTGTCAGTGTCGCACGCACCGCAGCACGCGCGCCATCGCGCACCCCTTTATGGTGAGCAGCTGCACCGTATAATTGGGGATAGGCGAAAAAAACGTGATGCCAGGCAACCGTTTTGCGAAGGCGCAGCCCCGAGATGACCCGGTCGCCATGGTCGAAGAGAAGCTCCGGACGTTGGCGGGCGAGATGGCGGCGCCACAGACGGCGACGCAGCTGGAGCGCTGAGAGATCACATTGCATGCTCCCACCCGTGTGAAGCGAGGAAGCATTATGTGGCTCCTCTTGGGCGTCATCCGCAGCATCCCTGTCGTCCGCCGCAGCTTGCAGAGCGCTGTACTCCGACCAGATCGTTCGAGGAAGCCATTCACACAGTTGCTGTGCAGGGCACACGTTGTCCTCCAGGAGGCGAAGCGCTACACCGCTGCGCAGCACGTCTCGATATGTTTGAATGATGTGCGAAGCTTCCAAGACATGCACGAGTGTCGTCGGTGCGAGAGCGAGACCCCCTTCTTGGTCCCTCGTAGTGCACAGGAGGAGGACAGTGCCGCAGGCCGCAACGAGCTGCACAGCCTCCTGCAGCACTGACGTAAGAGGGTTGAAGGCGCTGTTGAAGAGCGTCAGCGTCCACCATTCCTCTGCCACCTGCCGGGACTCCTGCTGCATGCCCGTCGAGGCGCGGTAGGCAAAGACCATCTCTAGCCCCAGCTGTCGGAGGATGAAGCGGTAGGGCAGCGAGAAGAGGTCAAAGTAGTCCACGTGGTCAGGCAGGTACGCGGCGGCGCTCGGCGTCTGCAACATTTGAGTCTCTTCGACATCGAGCAGGGGATGCAGCGCTCCCGCAGCAGCACTGCCAGACACAGCAACTGAGGCAGATAGGCGCGCGTGGCACACTTGCTCGATCTGGTGGAGGTTGTAGTATGCGATGCAGCGTACATCGTCCTGCATCGAAGCCACAGTGTGCTGTGCGCGCGGCGGGCACTTGACTGCCGCATTGAATGTGAAAGAAAGGCTAGCAACGGTGGTGTACAGCCTCCGCACACCCTTCACAAGCCGGAAGAGCGCTTCTGAACTTCGTTGCGGTTCCCCGAGCAGAGAATCAAAACTCCAAACATTCGCGCAGACGACCAGCGCGAGATGAGGGTGCGGCAAGAAAGCAAAGCGAGCGGAACCTCCCCTTGTTAGCCAGGGAAACACGGCACCACGTGATGCTGGTCGTGTCCTTTCTTGGGCCTCTGCGTCCTCCACGAGCAATTCCAACAGCAGCCGCAGCCCCGTCGGGCAGCGGGAAGGTAAGCTCTCGTCTCTGCGTGACAGCAAACGCGCAACGTCCTGTGGAAGGGAGTAGCAAACGAATACCGAAAAGGCGGATGTCAGCTTCGGCACATCGACCCAGGCCGTTGCCACTGCCCCTAGAAGCGGTCTCCATTCTCGCGTGATCGCAGCACGCAACCCCAGCGCTATGCAATGCTGCCACCTCTTCACGACCGCGTCATGGACCGCAATCACCTTCTCTCCGCTGCGACGGCCCACACTGAGCACATCATCGGCGGACAACGGACGCCGCACGAGGTAGGAGCCCGCAGACCCCACCCGCGGCTCCTGCGGTAAAGGGGAAGGTGTGCCACTGCCCTCAAGCGACGCACCGCGCAGCCAACGGCAAAAAAACGACTCATCAGCATGCAGCAAATTCTGCTGCAGCGCTGCCGTGATGTCTGCAGCCACCGCCTCGGAGAGCTGGAGGCCAATTGAGCCAATCCAACGCTGCAGAAAAACCTCTGTGACACCAACGGCGGCGGTCCAGACCATCCGCGCCACCAGCGAGCGAAGCAACGCGTCAAGGGTAGAGGAGGAGGAAGCTCCTGCCTCAGGTGTTGCGGCAATCAAGCAGTAGCCGGCGGCTGTGATTTCGGTTAAGCGCCGCAGCGACAAGCGGGGACAGCAGACTTGAAGGGTGATGGAGACGCTTTGTGTGAAGGCACGCAGCAGCAGCGCTCGGCGTACTAACCGCCCGGCTTTCACACTTAAAGCAGGGGCATCAGCTGCTGATGGAAAGCCGGGAGTGCCTGCCATACGCTTTCCGTTTTGTCGCCGTTTCCACACGCACTCGTCAATCGCGCAGTGAAAGAGAAGTCGCAGGGACCCCCAGCCCCCGCTTAGAGGGCGCGGCGTCACTCTGCCAGCACTCTCACCTTCATCACCTCGATAGGCCAATAGGTAAAGCCGTTTTATGTAGAAGCGTCGAGCGGCGTCGCGGTGCAGTGCCATCTGTGTGTGCAGGAGCGGATCTGTGTAGCGAAGAAACCAGTAACTGATCTTGGAAGCCGCCAGCCGGTACCTGCCTTCTTCGTTCGCCGTCGTAGCGAAGCACGTTGACGCACTCCAGTCGCTAAGCGTACATCTGCAACCCTTCCTCCACTCGGTGAGCAGTGGGCTCAACAGTCGGTCACTCAGCCAAGATTCCGCAGCGGTGTAGGGCAGCACCGACTCAATAGGGAAGTATCCAAGCGGAAGACACAAGTACGGGAAGCTCACGGTGGACGAGGAAGAAGAACAGGGCTCTGCGACAGCAAGCGGCACCAACCAGGTGGGGCGCCGGTGTAAGCGCCACGCACCCAAACGGCTTGCTTTGGCCCATACTAAAAAAGAGACCCTCCCTTGTTCCTCCCTTCGCTGAGACGCATCTCTCAAATGCGCTTTAGGAAACAGAACGCGGCGATAGAGCCGCGCGTAGAGGCGCGCCTCCTCCATCAACGACACACGCCGCAGCAAGATATACTGCACGAGTCGCACAAACCTCTGTAGCCACAACCGGTCGTCGTGGAGGTGCAGCACGTAAGGCGCCATGTACGCCAGCTCCAGCATCTCCTCCAGAGGAAGGTCAGTAGAGAACGCCATAGACGATGCAATACCGTGAAAGGCTGCACCTGTGCGAGAACACAAGGAAGACTCTGCTACTGGCAGCATTGGGGACGGCACCTTCCAGCGTTCCACCAACGCAGCCGCGGCGTTAGAGCCCATAAAAGCGGCCAAGACAGATGTCGCCTCTCCGTCAACATCCGCGCAGCACTCCTCCACCTCCTCCAAGCAGCGGGCCTCCCACTGAAGGACATACGTCCGTATTTGGGTGAGTAGAAGGACGCGCCGGCGCAGGTAGACGCCATTGCCAAACCACCAGCCCTTGCTGACTCTCAGTGCTGTGATGACGAATATCAACAGCGCGGTGCTGCGATACAGCGTCCAGCTGGGCTGCGAGATTGGTGCAGCGCTCCACCGCGTCCACGAAACAAGACGAGAGGTTAGCGACCACGTCGACTCAATTGCGGTGCTGAAATATGCTGCAAGGGAGCTGAGGTCGTGCCAAGCACTGCCTTGACGGTTGGCGTTTGAGATTGCCCCCATATGGTCCGTCAAGCAGGAAGGGTGACAGGGGCTTCATCACCATAGCTTCGGTCAGAGAACGGAGGAAGAAGGGGCGCCCAGCAGACCTGCAGCTCCCCAACTACAAAATTCTCTTGTCAGCGGAGGCAGGGACAAAGAGAAAAGCAAAGAAAAAACGTCGTGTCACCGCCGTGCGCCGCACCAACCGTTCACAACGCGGAGGTTTGAAGAAACACGCCCAAAAGTCGGGCGCCTTGAAAAAGGAGACAACAGAAGAAGAAAGCGTTGCCACATTCTAGTCAATGCCCAAATGCAGCGAAGGATAGAGAGAAAGATGGAGGGAGAGGTGCGTTGAATGTGCAGGCAGCTCACTGGCGGTGTCAGCGGCCGCTGAGTTCCATCCACCACAGCAGGAATCGGGTCTCTCAGAAAATGCAAAGTCCTCTCACTTCACCTAAATTTCTGTTCTCCGTCCTTACGTGGCTTCACCTCACCCAGCTCCGCAACAGAGACTAGCGCCCACGTCAAGCATCCAAGGGCGCGTAAACCACCTCAAAAAGATGTGGGCCCTCTGGATGTATAGAGAGATACCTAGCGCCCTTAATATACGCGCCGACGTACAGCTGTGTGTGTGTGTGTGTGTGTATCAGTTTCGTTCCGCTCAGATGTTCGCAAGTGTTGGTACGAGAAACAATGGGATAAGCATGCTAGCCCGACATATGTCAGTCCATCCCGTAGCGCTACCACGTATGATGGCAATTGAGTATATATGTGTTGCTACGGCAGAAAGCAAAAGCAAAAACAAAAAGCGGAGGAGCAGGGTTTGGTGCGATGGGATGGAACAGACAAGAAGAGGGAGCGGAAAGCAAAGCACAAAAGAAAAAGGGTGTTCGAAAGACTGCCCACGAAACAATCGGAGTTGCAGAATGAGGGGATCAAACGCACGGACGAAACAATCACCGAAGGCAAACGACCACGACGAGAGAATAAGAAAGAAAAGGGAGAAAAAAGGTGCATCGCCTTTGGAAGAACACCGCCTTTACGCTGCGCCAGCAACTTCGTCCTTTGGCGGCGGTCACGGCGACCAGAGAAGTATCAACCAAAGAAGAAAACGAGCAACGCAAGCGGCCACATTCATCCCGCGGATCACAATAAAAAATATAAGAAAAAGATCTTTGAAATGAAAGCAGCGCGCCGATGGCGCGCACCACGCATTCCGCCCGCACTCCGCGCCGCTAGCGGTGACGTGATCTACGACGTACGCAGCCTCGTCGACGAGGTCGACAGCCGCGGGAGGACATGCACGTTTTGCGGCACCACCTGCACCCTATTGTCCGCATTCACGTTCAACGATGGCTCCGGTGTGTGGGAGCCGCCGCCGCAGTTCGCGGGTACAGCCGCCTCTTCACAATAACCTTTGTATTGTACATTGCTGTCAAAGCACGCCGGCGGCATCTCAAGGGCAGACCCCGCTCCATCACTGACTCCAACCTCACTTATGTCATAGCTAGAGTCACGGGTGCCGTGCGAAGTGGAGGAGCGATAGGCCAGCGCTGGCGGCAGCATTCCGTTGTCGATCCCAACGAAGACAGCAGCCTCTGGGTCCACGACCGAGGGGGAGGGCGTAACCAGATGGTGTTGAACGGCCGCACCGGGCGTCACGTTCGGACTGCGCTGAGTGACAGACAGCGGTGGCAGCTCCGCATACGTGCCTGCCTTCAATGCAGGAGCGCAGGCGAGAGAGAGACTGCTGCGACGAGACGAGGGGGCGGTGGCCACTCCCGCAGCTCCTGTTGGGGAGGGTAGTGTACCCACAGCATTCCGGCGAGCAGCCCCACAAGGCTTTTTCGCCTCGCCGTCTTTCGAGGACGGAGATGGCGGGGCCGCGGCGGCTGCGTTGATGAGCATGCCGGAGTCACGCTGTGATTGGTTGACTTGCGTGACACACAGCGAACGAGGTGGCGTGGATGCTGTCAGAGACGTTATCGGTGCCGCCGCAGCGATCGAGGTGCAGTTGTTTTTCCACAAGTCATGCAAGTCGATGCGGTGGTTTGGCCTCACGGCGTCAACGACAGAAGCACCACGCTTTGGCGAAGCGAGGCCCCCTGCGCCAGTGCCCGTTGGCGTGCTAAACAAGCCGATTTTTGTGGTGGAAGAGGCGCGCAGGTTGGGACTGCTGATGCTAACACAATAAGGTTGCTGTGCGTTCTCCGGTGGGCGCACTTCAACCGAGCTCAGCAGAGTCTCCTGCTGTTGATTGAGAGGGGTGAGTTGTAAGGGCCGGGAGGTGAGCGAGCTCCTGCACCGCGAAACGGTGACAGATGCATTCGACCCAGCAACAGTAGCAGCGACACTCCTGCGGTGCGTCTTCGTTGACCTGCGGATTTTGCCGGCTGGCTTACGTTTTTTCTGCGGCTCCTGTGCGGAGTACGTGAAGTGGGGAATCGCGGCGAGAGGTGACGGCATCAGGGCAGCATTGGTTGAAGCTGTACCGTGTGCCGTGGCAGCGGTGGACAACGCTTCGGGCACTACCTCTGTAAGCTGCTTCTGACAGTCGCTGTCGTTACGTGAGTTCAGCAGCACGCCTACTGCGCTACCGGAGGGGGAGTCTGAGACTAAGGGGCACTCAACAACTACCGACGATGTCATGCACGGCAGCAATACCACCTCTGAGCCTTCTGTCGATTCCACGGCTTCCTCGGCAATGGCATCTGAAAACAACGGCACGCACTGACCCGTCACGCCAGCGCGTAAAACAGAGCGCACGTCGACCACCTTTGGAGAGTGGTGGCGCTTAGCAGAAGTTTGCTCCGCAATACCCACCGGCACCGCGCAGCTGCCAGTGCCACTAGCATCAGAGTTTAGCAGCGACGGCAGTGACAGCGGGCACACCAGCGGCTCGCAGTTGTGCTGCACTCCTCCGTGTCGAGGCATCTGCAGCGCGTTGGGGCCTTCCTCGTCGCGGAGCGCTAAACCCTCCAAATTAAATCGAACATGTTTGCCTGCTGTCTTTGGTGCACTTCGCTTCACTTCTTCGCTGGCGGTGAGGTAGCAGCAAGTGTTGCCGGTGTCGGTGGTATCCGCTGGGGGCATCTTCGGCGAGACATTCGATGGAGACGTCGCGGCGCAGGCCTCCTTTCCACCAGCGCGCTCACTCTGCACTTCCTCTTCTTTGACAGCTGCCGCATTTGCCCGTCGGATAACCTCGGCTTTTGTTTCTTGCGCCGGCGCCACAACAGGCGAGTCGCCGGGCAGCAGTACCAACCGCTGCTGCGTAGATACACCCGAACCATCGCGGAGATGTCGCGCTATCTTTGAGGCGAAGTTTTGCATCTGCTTCGTTAGAAGCTCGAGCGCCTCCGGATCCTCCGCGGCCTCCTCTTCGTCCACGGCGCTGTTGCCCAGCACTCTTGCTCGCAGGCCCGTCACCGGGGCACGCACAATGGAGAAGTCGTCCTTGGAGGGAGATAAGGGCCCCTCATCCGTGTGGGCAGCGCCAGACGGCGCAAAGAAATCGCTTGAATGGCGGGCCAGCAACTTCGTACCTTGACGACCGCACGGGGTGTCACCTCCCGCTCCCGTTACCGCTGCAGTGGTATTCCGACTACGTTGCTTCAACTGGACGGTTGGTATGTGTGCAAGCTGGTCGGAGGAGAACACCTCTGGGCCCAGGCAGTCACTACCACCAGCGCTCACTGCAGTCACCTCCGCAGAAATCTGAGGGGGGCTGCACGTGCTCGTGGAGGTGTACCGACCATTCGCAGCACCACAACCGAGTCCGCTTGTGTTGCTCGCGGGGTGCAAGTGCACGTTACTACGCTTTAAGTTCGGCGAGCTTACGGACGAATCGACACGCAGCGGCTGCGCGCTGCTGCCGAACACGGCGTCAACCTGAAAGCTGTCGGTGGCGCTGTTGCGGACGATGTCGTCGAGCAGCGATCCGTGCGGATGCGGAGGAACGGAGCCTACGGCAAAGAACTCCTCGCCGTCTATGGGCCGCAGCGCGAGTAGATGCGCTTCCTCGGAACGGGAGCTCTGCGACATGGCGGCGTAGCGCCCGTTCTGTTGCGGATCCCCCAGGCTTGTGGACATCGCGTTCCGCTGACTGAAGCTGTCAGGAACCACCACCATCGGCAGTATGCTCGGCGCCATGGGCGAGGTACGGCACGCGTTCCCGAGAGAGCAAGGCACAATGCGCGGGTCGCCAATGGTGCTGTTGGGCCTATTCGCACTGCGGTTGTTGAGGTTCCACATGGAGCAGCTGTAAATCTCAAAGGAGAGGCACTCCTCAGTGGGCCGCAGCTGACACTCTTCCTGCCTTCTCTCTCCGCTTGCCGGCATCCGCAGCATCGCGCTGCTACCGCTGCCATCGGAAAGGCGCTTCGGCACGACCTTCTCAGCCGTGGCGCCGGCAGCGGTCGGCCCGCCATGCCTCCCACATGCGGCACCGCTCTCGCCGCTCACCGTTTCGTCCACTCTTTGGGCTCGCTCGTCGCTCACAACAGCGGACCTCGGCGAGGCTATTTCCACTGTTGCACCTATTGATGCTGTCTTGAATGTAGTGCCATCACGCATGGACATTGGAGGCGAGCAACAGAGAGGCATGTCGATGACTACAGACGCCCTCGCCGTGTTTAAGGGGGTCTGCAGACGCGTCATGGACGTCATGGCACTGTGAGACAACAACACGCTATCATCACGCCCGTTTGCTTCGAGAGAAGGGTGGTGAGCGGGGAAGTTGCTCTCTGCGGTGATTTCCGGCGGAGGTTGATGAACGCGCACGTCACCTCCAGGCTTCTGCGAAAGGCAGCGCACACGCCGCAATGGGACTCGCTGCGACGTAGACATGACGAAAGAGCGCTCAGAGAGGATAAGAATATAAAACCACGAAGGCAACAACAACAGCAGCACACACGACGCTAGAGATCACACCGACAACAAAAAGAAGAAAAAACAAAAAGGAAAAATCGTTAAAAAGGCACCGGAATGAAACAAAAAAAAAAATAAGAAGAAAAAGATGAAAAAGAAGCGGCAAAAGAAGGAAACACGAGCAAGACGAAAAAAAATGGAAACGGTTCCCGCGTTTGGTGAAGGCGCTGCACAACACGGAGCCTGTGTCAGGGGAAGGGGAAGGGGGAGGGGGTTGAAGGAGAACGAGGGGAAGGGGGAGGGGCCACGCCACCAGAAAAGCAAACAAAAAGGGTTCTATCGATATATACCGCAGCAAAGAGAGACACACCGCAGGGTTCTCCGTCGCTTTCTGTTCTATTCGCTTGCAGGGAGCTGGGCAAAGAGAGAGGTCATACGCAGGCACATAATCAAGAAGTAAAAAGCAGTTATGGATAATTACCTTAGCGACACCGGAATGCAACCCTCTTGTGCAGCTCCTTTAAAGGCGGGGCCGAAGACAGAAAGGGTGAGCAGCACGAATACAAAAGAAAATTGAGCAACGAGTGGAAGGGCTTCAACAGTCTCCAAAACTAGTTGTTTAAAGTAACGTCGTACCTTGCTTGAAGCACAGGCAAGGCTAAGCCGAATTCGAGAGATGGGCGACCTCCAAAGAAGCAGGCACACAGTCCTTGTACAAGCGAAAAACAACTTCACCAGCTTACCACCGCCGCGTCGTTCGAAGGAAGAGTAGATCAATATATGCACTTGCTTACACTTTAAATTGGGAGAGGCTAGATACGCGGCAGGGAGGTAAAGTTTAAGCAATAACAAGAAGCCGCAAATTGATATTCCCACAAAAAAAAAAAAGAATTAAAAACGGGAACAGTGATGAGCCTCACGCAATTTGATGGCTGTGTAATGCGGACGATGAAGATTAAATTTATTGTCGCTGTGCTTTTTGTTTTTTGTGGCGAGAGAGAGTTGTGAAGCGGCACAAGCAACAATATGCCACACAGGCCATTAAAAGGCGGAAGCAAAGGGCCGCAGTGCTGGCTCTCCAGCACCAGAAGAGAATGAAGGGGTGCTAAATTACAAATAGAAACCTAAAGCTATGAGGGGGAAAAGAGAATCCCTCGTTTCGAGATTTTTTTTTGTTTTTTCTGTTTCGTTTCACCGCCACTCCCACGGGCTTACCTGCCACCCTGAAAGAAGGTGCGTGCGAGAACAGCAAGCAGGGTGGATTTCCTAAAAAGCAAAACCGCAGGGGTTCAAGACAAGAAGAGGAAAAGCAGCTGCCACATCAAGTTTTCAGCACCGACGAATAGAAAGAAAAGGAGGGACGGGTAGGGAGAACGCGGATGATTGCACAGGAAGAAAAACAAAGATATGCGGTGAAACAGAAACATTTTAAGGTGGCCGCCACCTCTGCGCCACCACAAGCGATGAAGGGAGACATCACCCAATTCCCTAAGTGCATCGCTGTATTCAACGAGTCAAGCGATCATGCTGAGATGCAGGCATGCTTGTGTACGCATTTATAAAGCGCTGTTGAGACACCTTCTTCTGCTCTTTGATCTTCATCTCTTTGCTTTTTGCCGTGGACGTTTCAGAGAGAAAAACATGATAATAATAAAAAAGAGTATGACGGAGGTCAGCGCAGTTAAAACGTGGGTTTGCCTTACGACAGACCGCAGGAGGACACTCGGAAGATCGCAGGACAGAGACAAACGAAAAGCAGCGAAATATAGGAGAACTAAAAAAAAAGGTTTCGTTTAACGCGCGCTCTCATTTAGGGGAGCATCCGCTTGTCTTCTTTAATCACTTTTGTTGTTGCTTGAACGTATCGCGAGGCATTACGAGGCGGTTAAGCGGCTACAGCCTTTATTTCATCCGAAGGTCGGATGGAAAGGCAGCGACTCAGAGATGTCAAAGGACTTTGCACGCCACACAGTTCTCGTCCTCTCCTTCTCACGCCTCGCACCACAGCTTCACAGCATTTCAAAATGCACATAACTGCGCCGCTGTGGATGGGTTCCGCATGGCACATATGCCTATGTCGCTGATTGGCTTCATGAAGCACTGTCACTGCTTTGCATCGGTACCCTTATCCGCAGCTGCACTGTAACTGGGGCAAAAAGCGTTTCATTGCACATCTAGTAAAAAAAAATGAGGAGACGAATGAAGGAGCAAAAAGACAGCGGGGGGGGAGCAGACCATCAACGAATCATGAAGAACGTTGAAATGAAAGGGCGCACTGTCAGCGGCCCTTCGTGCAGAGCCAATCATGTGTTCTCTTGTAAGTTCCTTAGGGCGCGCCGCCAACCCACGTACGAAAGTCCGATTAAAGTGCCTTGAGACACACAGCAAAACAAAAAACAAACAAGTAAGTCTTTCAAATTTTTTTTAAAGGATGTCATTCTTACACACCTCGTTCGTTGTGGAAGAAGCGGAGAGAGAAACTCAAGAGGGGGGGGGAACACTGAAGGGGAGAAGAGAATAAAAGGAGAAACAAAAAAGACAAATCCAATACATTGGGGGAAAGCGGAAGACAGAACAATAAACACTTCAAAAAAAAAAAAAAACCAACACCACACAGCTACGTTGAACTGACATATTCAGGTGAATGTATAACAACAGCAGAGACGCACGTCATGCCCTAGCGTGAAGACAAAAAAAAAAGACAATGACGCCAAAGGTAGAAAAAAAAAAACGAAGGAGATCACGAAGTTTCTAAGCAAAACAAACAAACAACAACAAAAAAAGAAACAGCACTGTGTAAAGAAGCGAAAATGCCACTGTGTTCCTCTTTTTATTATGTTGCTGAAGCTGCTGCTAGAATACGCACACGCAAACGGCACATCTCCGCTGAAATAAGAATAAGAATAAGAATAAGAATAATGAGAGCAACGCAACGGTGTGTAACAAGCCCAGCGTTGAGAAAGACAGGTTCTTCGCATCGGATGAAGGGGATCAAACAACAAAAGCCCTAGGGTATCAACAGAACATGTAATCTCTAGCTTTCCTTTGTTTGTCGAAAATGTGTTGGTCGAGTGCTCATTCAACTCAGCATGGAAGAGGATATGAAAGAAGGGCAGTTTGTGCTTTCTTTCGTTGATGCACACCGACCATGCCACGAGCACATGCAGAAGAGTGGAGAGGATCCACCATTTCCTTCCCCACGTAAAAAGATTGGAGAATACAAAGGCCCGCACGTACTTATATGTCTGGTTTCTGCGCAGTTGTGTAAGAACAATTCTGAGAGTCCGAAGCCACTCGGAACGAATCTTCTGTTCATCACTGCCCAATGATGAAGCATCACGCACACAAGCAACGAAACCTCTACTAATACAACTGTCGACGGTGCCGCTTTCGTAATCCATAACCACAGATCTAAGGGGCGAGCAAAGTCAAATCAAAAGGACGTTGTCTGCGATGAAAACAACAAGAAAAAAAGAAGAAAGGAAAAAGATGATCATAAAACAAGCGTACAGGAAGAACGAAAATATGAGGCCTCGGCAGTAAATGGACAAAAAAAAAGAAGAGCTGAGAGGCACGGTGCTTCCTCCATATGCCTCCTACACAGCCATCGTTTCTTTTTGTGTGTTCCCACTGCAGCGATCCTCGAGCGCAGCCACAAGACGTGTGCAGATGGCACACAAACCCGTGAAATGCAAGCCCCTCTGTAAAAGAGAAACAAGCAAACAAGAATGGCAGGCTTCCGGTACAGACAGAGGGGGGGCAAGGGAGACAGTGAGTGAATCCCACCGAACCAACGTATAAAGAAAAATAGCATGCTGCAATCTTTAAGCTTATATTTGTGATAGGGAGGGAAGAAAACAGGGGTAATAGAAAAAAAAAAAGGACAAGAAGCACATGAAACAAATACGTGATTTGCCGGCAGGTTGAGCAGCGTCCTCCATTCACAGCGGCTAACAGAGACCGAGGCAAACGCAAGACGAAAGCCAAATACAGATAGAGTCATTGAAGCCTAAAAAAACGGGGAAGGGCTCGCGGAAAATAAAAAGCTAGGAACAAAACTATCGTCACTGCGAAAAAAAAAAAAAGTTGAAAGGGGTAAAATGGGTCAATGTAGCATTACCAAAAAAAAAGCAACGAGGCCAAAGAAGTTGGCATACAACACAATGGAAAGGAAAAAGAATTCCACTCTTGCCTTCTTCCCCCTCCCTCCCCCCTCGGAAGGCCGACTCGCTGAGCCAAGCACCCCCTCAGCCAAAAGGGAGTCGGAGGTGGGGGGAAGAACAGTTGAAACAAAGCGATATATATAAAGGAAGCACAGACGGGCATGCAAAAAGAAGGGAGCGCACCTTGATGTTGGGATCGTGAGAGAGGGAATGGAGGGAAGAGGCTACAAAGAAAAAACAAAGACATCTCACGCTCCACGTATATCTGTGTATATATGTAACTCCATGAGTTTATAAATGCCAAAGTCCGCGTACATATCGTCGTGCGAGCAATACCACTGGCAACATCAATCTCGCCTTCTTCATAGCGCCCATAGAAGGCAACCATTCAGCCCTTTGCAGGGAGACGAGCGGCACTCGGGCTTACAGAATGAGGCTGCTGTCCGAGTTCGCAGAAAATGAGCCAAAGGCAGGCGCGCAGGAAATCGTAAGCGTGGACACGTTCAAGTGCCGGCTGCTGCCGCCCCACAGCCCGACCTCGCTGCGACTCCAACCGCTGCTTTCGCGGTGCGAGTCCACGATGAGCGACGTGGAGGAGGACCGGGCAACAAGGCGGTCCGACGGCAGACTTCGCCGCAGCGCACCACCGCCAACACCCTTCGGCGAAGCCTCTCGTTTGCCGGATGGCGCGCTAGTCTCCGCACTCACTCCATCCGGAGTGGGGCAACGCGAGACAAATGACGTGTGCAAACGCGAGGGGGCGTGACGCACCGGCTGCTGGTGCTGCTTTTGCTGCTTGGGGTACCGCTGCTGTTGGGAACCCTCTTGCTGGCGCAGCGCGGCTTCCACCGTGGAGTGAATACTGCGCGAGCCGGCCACGCACACCGGCCGCAGCGCCGCCTCTGCAACATACGGTGAAGTCAACGCGGCGGGAGTTACCTCTATGGCGCTCATAGGACCCAATCTATCCTGTGCCTCACGGGACCGCCCGGGCCGCACAAGGTCCGCACTGTTGGAATGCTCGTGGATGACGACGTCGTTGTCGTTAATGTCAACCACGGGCAATGGAAGTGCCGACGGAGCCGTGGCAGGCTGCACACCGTAGCACAAGCTCTCCGTGTTGAAGGTGCGCAGGAGCAGCATATGGGGCCACTGAAACAAGCCAAGCCCCATCTGCGGCTGTTCGAGAGCTGTCACATCTGCCTTCATTGCTGCAGCGGAAGACGCAGATGCAGGTTGCGGCAACGGCGGAAGCCGGAATTGTGTAGCCCCGGCATTGCGAAGGAGGGTGGGTGCTTGCACATCTGGTGCGTCGTTCGTAGACTTCTCGATCCGCACGGCCGTGTCAGGGGACACGGGAGCAAGGAGACTGCTGTGCATGGCGGGTGCCATGGCGTTTATCGGCGAGGAGGTTGAGTTAAGCGGGGAAGACAGTGACACATGCCCGGACAGGCTACCGTCGATATCAGGGTGGCTCTCCTCCAAGGGAGCGACACACAACGCAGCAGAAGAGGCGGGCAACGGGGGAGTTGTCTGTTGTGACTGCAGCTGCTTCCCGCGCTGTGCGTAAGAACGGTGCTGTACGCCGCTCTTACCCTGCTTAGTGCCCGTCATAGTGTGCGTCGGCTTGGGAATAGCAGGGGGGGCTGATGACACACCTCTTGGACTGCCGCTGCTACTCTGATCGCCCAGAGTATTTGATCCCATCGCGGGTGGCGGTAACGGAATACGTCGTTGCTCAAACATGGATACTTTTGCCGAAGAGGCCCGCGGTGGCTCCTCCAGGCAGCGGTGCAGCGCGTGCTGCGCCACAACGGTGTCGGAAATGCCGTTGCGTGTCCGCACGGGCACCTC
The DNA here is from genome assembly GCA_001299535.1 of Leptomonas seymouri. Lineage (NCBI taxonomy): Eukaryota > Euglenozoa > Kinetoplastea > Trypanosomatida > Trypanosomatidae > Leptomonas > Leptomonas seymouri. The sequence continues at coordinate 24,052 of LJSK01000303.1, forward strand.
CGCGCTGGTCACTGTTGAGCATGTTGACGTTTTGTAGGAACTGGCAGGGTGGAAACACGAGCTGAGGGCCAGTGGCAAACGAAGAGAGAGATGCCGCGCGTTCGAACGCGAGGGTAAGGCGGCCATCCTTTCTCTTTCCGGCAGCGTCGCGCCGGAGGAACGCCTGTCGAAGCTCACAACGCCTCTTTCTCCATTCGCCAGCAATGGAGAGTCGTGGTGGTCCTTGGAAAAGCTAAACTGAGGCAACTGGTGCAGACGTTTTTGCAGTTCAGACGGCTGCTGCGCTAACGCACCGTTCGTGGTGTCGGCAACTGAAAATTCGGGAAGCGCAGAGGCGTCCGTGGGTGGCGACGTGTTCTTCGAGTTCTCTGCGACAGGCGTTGGTACATGACAAGGGGGCAGGCGAAAGGCAGCGGCACGGGAGGCGCCACTGTCGCTGCTGCATCGGTGCTCAACAATAGTGCTGCTTTGGTTGTTCTTGTCGCTCAGCAGAGTAGTGGGCTCGGACTCCATTCTAGCGGGCGAACAGGATTCAGACGTCTGCGCCTTTAACCTGCATGAAGCGCAGAGAAGCCTCAAGAAAGGCGCCGCTGCCACCCGAAAGAGGAGCTCAGAGAGAAACCAGAAAACAAAAACAAAAGAACAGTGGATGCTCGCCGCACACGCGCGGAGAAGCGTACAGCTACAAAAAGAAAAAAAAAAAACAGGGGAGAGGGGGCAGTAGTAAGAAAATGAGCGATAAGGAACAGGGACAACGCACGGACTTCAAAGAGAGAAAAACAAAGCACACACAAAGCAGCAGCAACAAAGAAGCACGGCTAAAGCAGAAAACAAAACAAAAACAAAAACAGAGAAGGCAGCAACGAAAAAAAAAAAAAAAAGACCCGCAGTTCCTTCAGAGCAGACGACAACCCCAGAAGATAAAGACAAGCGCCACACCCAGCAACTCGTTTGGCAACCACACAAGAGAACAGGGGGGGAGAAAGAAGGACACTGCTGCAGTTAGCTCTGCTCGCGTCGCCCACACCACACGAACGATGAATTCAACAAACAAAAAAAAAAAAAAAACAAAAAAAGCTGAAAAGTAATTCAGATAGAGCACAAAGAATAAAGGTGTGGAAGTCTTTGCGCGCTGGTAACATCAAACGTAAAGACCGTTCGTTTTGTATTTCCTTTCACGCTGAGAATCAATTCACAACACAACAGGGCATATAGACAAAAAAAAAAGAGAAGCAAAAAGAGGCGTAAGCAAGAACGCGATAAATTTGCACGTTTAATCCGCGAGGGAGACAAGCCGACCCTTCCTTCGCCCTAATATATATGTGTTTGTGTGTGATGTGTGTGGGTGTGAACTAGATGGCAGTTGCGTCCCAGCAAGCAGCTCGATCCAAGTGCACGAACTATAGTAAACGGAAGAGTAGAAATCCGTATTGCGTTTGCGATTTGATTTCAATTTTCAATTTTCCATGTTTTCTCTGTGGCTCTCCTTTCCTTTTCTTCTCGCTTATTATTCTTATTTTTTAGCACTGCGACACGCGACAGCACCTGTCCGCCACGAATGATAGGGAGGCGTGTGAGGATGAGAATGAATGAAGAGGGGGGCGTCGACGCGTTTCAAACGCTTATGGGCACCAAACCTTCAGTGCAACTTAAGTGGAAAGTTAACGAAGACCACTTACCACCGCTCGCGCGTCGAAGCCAGTCAGCACCAGAGAATGCGCCAAAGGAGCGAGAAGGAAGACAAAGACATCGATGCCGTCGGACGAGAAGAGGATGTTGGAAAAGAAGAGAAGTCGATAGGGCAGCCCAACAAAGAGAAGTGGACGAAGAGCGGACGCTAAAGCCGCTGCAAATCAACGATCATCATAGCCGATGGTGGAAGAGGACATCTTTGGCTCCCCCACCCCTTTCGCGTGACGACGGCCTTCGCACCAACTCTATGGCAAAAAAAAAGTTCAGAAAGGCTTTGAAAGTTCGCTGAAATAAAGAATTTGGCACCGCACGCACGGGCAGCGCTTTCCATTCTCGTTCATTTTTGTTTTCGTTTGTTCATCTGTGGAGGCCACAGGAAGAAGGGCAGCAGAGCTTTTCCTCGCTGAAGCATGTCAGTAAACAACAACACAAATCCTAAACGTCACCGGGATCCCGCACTACCCGGTGCACCTCCCTTCTTCTTGACTTCCAACGAGGATTCATGAAAACTGCCCTGGCTACCTCCTCCTTAGTACAGACGCATGGTGCGCCAGTGTATTCAAAGTACCTGCAAGCGAGAGGAGATCAAGAACTCTTGAAAAAAAAAAGAAAAAAAAAACACAAACGAAACCACAAGCAATAACACTAAGAAAGAAAAACAGAATTTGTCATAGAAATTCTGGAAGTGGTAGAACGTGGAGCCATGCTTCCCCTGCACCTCGCCGCTTCTGGGAGAAGCGCACAGAAGCGTGCTTTGCAGGTGCACAAAGCCCGGCGTCGATCGAAAAAAAGAAAGGCCGCAAAAAGTGGGAGGGCAGCACACACGCGAAAATCCCGTCCATGTCGTTGCCGTATATGAAAATTTTTTGTTTCACAAAAAGGCGTCAACAGCAGAAATAGGACTAGAGGCAAAATAACAAAGAAAAGAATAGAGGAGGGCAAATGAATGAAAATAAAAGCAGGTATGAAATAATTTCAAGGAGTTGCGAATGGTCTAAATCTTGCTCAAACAATCGATCCCGTGGCCTTCATCGAAAGGGGCCGCAGGCACATCGGTGTTTGCCAAGACAGCGGATGTCAACAGCCCTACGCACACGCAGTAGTCTCATTAACCAAAGAGTGAGCACCTGTGCCCTCGAAAAAGGTATTAACTAGGAGACGCATTACGACTTGCTCTCCCACCACAAAGAAAACATATATATATATATATATATGTACGTGTACGTGCCGTACGGCTCCACCACAGGTAGATGCCTGAGAGTACGAACGAGAACAGCTGCAACGCGTCCCGAGCTCATCCCGGAATACCCAGTGCGACTGCCACGCTGTTTCTCTTCAACGGCATTTGTGAGAATGTGGGCCCTGCCATGCACCAAGCACTGAAAGAAAAAGAAAGTGGAGCTATTTTTTATTTCTCTCCTGCAAGGCACCTCTACATGGGGCCATGTTCAGAAACTAGGAACACCCGACACACACAAATACAAATACACACGCGCACACACGTTTTCCTCCTACTTTGAGGGGAAGAGCGCCAACTACACGGGAACACTGCGCGCAACGGCAAAGTAAAACCAAGAAAGAAGAGCAAGAGCGTAATGCACCGTAGAGAGCATAAAACTTCTTCGTCGAATATATATTTCTTTATAGAAATATGTATTTATATGTATGCTGTTCGTCAAGTACAGAACTGAAAGGCACAGATACATTCGGCAGAAGGAATACAAGCAGAGTGTGGAACAGATGGAAGCATAACGCCTATTCACAGTTCAGAGCACCAGGCAACGACAAGAAAACAAAACTGAAACGAAAAGAAAAAGATGAGAGAGGTAAATATAAAGCATAGAAAACCAAACAGTATGAAAGATGGAAAAGAGCACAGCAATAAGCATTGGAGCAGGACAAAAACATAGAACAAAGAAAAAAGAAAATGGGCCCAAGAATGGAACGATTACGGTGCTGCAGGGTGAAAGAAAGGGGGCACCAACGGCGTACACCCAGCACCCGTCGTCGCAGCTGCAAAAAAAAAAAAGAGGAGAAGAGTCACCAAAGGCAAAAACCGAAAGAAACATCAAAGAACCATGCTGTGCTACTAAAAGATTATCGTAAAAGGAAAAAAAAAGAAAAAGAGTAATGCACATTGCTGTCCGGCTCACGCACACTGTGAAATTCACATTTCCTTTTTTAAAGAACTTAAATGACCTATTGTCAGTTCAAGTATCTGCGCGCAAGGGTTCCTCAACAGTTGAGCAGTAGTGTACACACATGTGCCTGTTCACTGAATTAACAAAAGCCTCTCATGAAAGGTGCAAAAACGGAAAGTACGAAGAATAACAGCAAACATAGCAACAGAAAAAGGAAAAAAAACAGCCTTCCTACCGAATTATATAGAATAGCGGCTGAAGCATCTCTACACATTTCACAGGGAAATACAGTGTATTCCAGTTGTTTAAGATAATAATAATAATGATAAAAGTAGTAATAAATGCTCCTCAACAAACTCAGTACTTCTTCAGCAAGCGCCGTGAAGTGTAGACGAGTCACGGGTCGACACGGCGACAGCCTTAGAAGGTTCATCAATCCCGGCTTACTTCGAAACATTCGGTATGGCCTCAATGCAAGCACTAGTAATACATTTTTCATTCAAGTGATGATAAAAACAACGAAGAACGAAATACAATTTGCTTACACGACTGCTCATCCTGGGAGAGGGGGGGAGGGGCAAAGAAAAAAAGGAGAGGAAGGGCATTTATTGATCAATATGAAGCAGGCGGAGCTGAGGCGCGAGACGGCGACGTGACGTCCGTCCGCAGTCGAGTAGAACAACAAAGGAAGTGTGAAGGAGGACAACAGCAAAAAAAAAAAAGCAGAAAGCATCTACAGAAACACACCTGAAATGATATCAAACGGCGACAGCAACGGTAGCAGGAAGTGCTGTCTTGAACGCACACACACACGCACGCAGGGCAGCCATAGCAACACTGACGGCAATGAAAAATGCATATGGAGCACAGTACACGAATGCGTACTTCCAAAAGCTCAAATGAAGGGTGAAAAAAACAAAAAGATAAAGTGGGTGCCCCAGTTGATCTCCTGTGACTTCGCAACTTTGAAAACATGCAGCGGTAGCGTTTCACAGCACACGCGAAGGAAAGAGAAATTACAAAAACAACTAGGTACAACGTGGACGCCAGGAAAGCAACACCGAGAATACTGCATACAGAGATGAAAAAGGATGGAAGCAAATCATCATGCGATATGGGAAAGGAATCAACGAAAAAAAAAAAACGATGATAGGAAACATTATATGTACAAAAACAGTGCAACAGTGCCGTTGAGCCGTACCGTTCCGCGTCTACATAAATATATACTTATTTATATTTATCCTTCTGCGACCTGAACGTAACGGGGAGGAGAGCCACAGAACTGCAGCGCCCCGCCCCCCTTCCTTCTTTCTTCCAATACGAAGCAAAACTCTTGCACTTTGAAATCCACAAATAATGAAAACGAAAAAAAAAAAAGGATGGGACTCACACAGGCTGAGCTGAGAGACCTCTGAGAAAAAGAACAACAACAAAAAGGTGCCAACAGCTTGTTGCCCGGCACCCCATCAGCACGGTTGGACGTAGTGCATCATGTAAGAGCTACGCTCCTCCGCAAAACAGGAGAAAGAAGGGCCAGGGGAAGGGACAGAGGAAGAAGGCAGGTGGGTAACGGATGCACTTGCTTACAGAGGGTGCGACTCAAAGAGGCGGCAACCGCTCAGACGGCTGCGATGGACTAGATTCGACTGCGACACCGCATAAACCCGGAGCGCCACGTGTGCTCGGCACCGGCATGACTTCCCTCAGGCGTCCATTCATATTGGGACGATAGCGGCGCACGCCCACTGTGGCCTTCTCGAGAGCACATGTGGCTACCCGGTGCGGTGCGTTCACCACGCTCGACCTGCTGGCGGAGCGAACGGTGGTCCGTCGCGTTGTGGCGGACGGGCTCGTCACAGGTGCCTCCTCGTACTTTTCAAAGTGATCTTCCGTCTTCTCTGTTGAGACAGCTTCCGCCGTCTCCGGTGCCATTATGCTGGCCGGGGCCAACAGCAGCCTGCTGGGCGGCTGGGGGGCGTCGCCACCCGTCTTCCTGCCATTTGTGCTGCTCATCCGATGGGCCCCCACGGCGCTTGAGGAGGTCATGCGCGCCCGCAAAGGGAGACGCGACGCTGCTGACGGCCACTGGGGCCCGGATAATCTCTTCTGGGCGTCGGCGTATGTCATCGGTGGGAGTGCTTCCGGTGCCTGCGGCCGCGCATCCATTGCCTCACGCGAAGCTAGAGAGCCGCCCTTGGCAAGCGAGACGTTGCCTTCCTCGTCTCCAGATGCCGCAGCGGCCGCACCACTTGCGGTGTTGGTGTGGGTGCTGCCCGGTGTGCTGCCGCCGTTGGCTGCAGCGTTCGCCTTGCCGTTGACAGCTTTCGAAATGGGATTCTCTTCCGTCACCGTTTGCCCGCTTGGGCTCGGGTGTTGATCTTTACGCGACCGGTCGGAGTGAAAGCCCGACAGCACTGCGTTGACCATGTCGCGGGCTACGCCGCCTTGGTTCCTCTGTTCGTCATTTTTCCATGCCGCCTTCTCTTCCGCCTCCACCTCCGCGGTCTCGCGCTGCTGGCTGCTGCGCCCCTTGTCCCCCCTGTCCCCCCTGTC
>LJSK01000304.1:0-29061 GCA_001299535.1 Leptomonas seymouri
TTACCAGTTCCAGCGGTGCGGGGCATCACCCGGCTTCACCGTAAAGACGGAGCGCAGGTAACCGGCCTTCTCCTTACCCTGCGCATCCTTCTTGATGGCCTCGATGAGGGCAGCGTCGATCTTCTTCTGCAGCGCGGCGCGGGCATCGGACACAACGGTCTTCTTCTCCGCCTTCGCGGTCATCTTGGCCGCCTTCTCCGCCTTGGCCTTCTGCTTGTCCCCCATGAAGTCGCCCTCGCTCTTCGCGGGCTTCTCCGCCTTGGGGCGCTGGAAGACCTCCGGCGTGATGGCCTTCGTGTCCACGTTGGAGATGTCCACCTTGGTGCTCGTGGCGATGACGTAGCGGGAGTCGATGCGACGGATCGGCACTCCGTTGTACTTCATCGGCCCGGAGACAACGAGGGGGCCGTTGTTGGGCAGCTGCTTCAGAATCACCGCACGGCGACCGCGGAAGCGACCTGCGAGGATGATGGCGATGACGCCAGGGGCGCAGCTCTTGCGCAGAGTCGAGAACTCGGGGCTCTTGCGCGACACCTTCTTCGCGCCCTTCTTCACCTTGGCGGCGGACTTCGTAGCGACCATTTCTAAACGCACGTAGAATCCAAACTGTGGGAGTGCAAGATGAAGGTGATGGGAAGATGAGAGAGAAGATATACGGGCACATGTCAAACGTGGGGAAGATGGAGAGGGAGTACCGAGTGTGCCTCACAAGGGCTAGAGGCCACCACTTCGGCCAGCGCCAACGGGGCAGCCTCACCTTCAGCCCAGGCAGATTTATCCAACACTAGCAACCGCCAGTGATGGAGTGAGCAGAAGCTCTCAGCATGCGTCACACTCCTGCCGGTGGGATAATTAACAATAAAAAAGGCATGCACGGCACAGCTCCTCAGCAAGGGAGCTGCGGTCACTGGCGATTTGCCCCTTTTCAGCGATGCGCACGTGCGCAAGTAAAGCCAAAGCGTATGTAAACAGTGACGATAATGCTCATGTTGGGAGCGGTGTGTTGTGATGTGTGTCCACTTGGAGATTTTCCCCTTTGCTTGTAATAAATCAAAGACCCTCCATCGCAGCAAACGCCAGCCTGTGCATAAGAAAAAAAGGATTGAAGTGTGAAGCACAGGCGACGGAGCTGCCAGGAGTACATCTGGGAGCTACAGCACGGTTTTCGGCCACCAACCAAGACGAAGTCATGCGAAATGGAGGAGAGTCTACCCTCCCTTTTATCTAATAGGCACTGTTGCGGTTCACCACATAAAACAGGCCGGACACCACCATTTGCGCCGCCGCAAACACAAAAAACAGTACCGTGGAGTTCTGCGGCTTCATGACGGGAGAAAGAGCCAGTCCAAGAACGCCGCTGGCGCTGGACGCGACCCAGTACAAGCCCATGACGGTCCCCTTCATCCGCGCTGGGGCGCCACGGTAGGCCACCTCCATCACGGTTGGGTCCACAAAGGCAGAAGAAAAGCCTTGCAGAACGTACGGTATGATGAGCCACCCCGCGGAGAGCTTCTCATAACCCCCTCTGAGCACGTAGCTGTCCTCGCCTTCGTAGTAGCCGCGGCTCGTGATGGCGCACTGTAGACCGCCGCACCACAGCATGGAGGCACACATACACACAAAGCCACCGACGATGCGCAAGCAGGCTGGCGGGACGTGATGCTGCAGCACACGCGGCACGACCCATTGATCCCAGAGAACGAGGACCACGAGCATCGTGGCGGTGTTAATGTTGTTGAAAAGTTCTTCGGGTATGCTGTCGGGCAAATCCAAGGCGGCTGCCTGATACATGAGGTTAGTGCTGAACTGATTGCACAGGAGCCAGTAGATGGGGAGAGCAATGAAAGCCTTGCAGACCCGCAGCGTGGCACGGCAGTCGGCGACCCACTCAGGCGTTGTGACGGAATGCGCGGAATGAAATTGTCGAGGAGCAGACGATGCAACAGAATGCGCTGCGACTGTCGTCGAGATAAGTTTCGACTCGCTGTGGGCGTCTGGGACCAACTCCACCTCCACTGTGGCCTCCGCGCTGCCGAGCGTCGGCGCCGTCGTGCGCAGCTCAGCACAGGCGTAGTCCAGCCAGTCTCGCGGAGGCGGCGCAGCTGGATTGGCAAAGACTTTCGTCCCGCGAAACACGCACCATCGATTTACGGCTGTCGCCGCCAGCACGCGAACAAGAACATAGTTCGGCGCTGGTGCATTGTGAGGGAGCCAGTGGTAGTAGCGGCACAGGAACACACCACCAAGACCGACTGAAAGAGCAGCAAGCAAGAAGCTGTAGTAGTAGCCTGTAGAGTGCGTCTCACTGCCTACGACAATGCGCGCACTTTCCCAGTTGCGCAGCAGTGGTGCCACAAAGCTGCCAACAAGGCCGCCCACGTTAGAGATCCAGTACGCGTAGATGAACAGACGAGATAGGACTTGCTGCTCCAGCTCAGTCCCCAACGGCGGACGTAGAGAAGCTGGGGCAGCTGTGTTAGGCGAGTCCGGGGCGAGGGTGGTTTCCACCGATACAGAGCCGTAGACAAAAGGAGCGCCACCCTCCTCTTTTACGCATCGCCCCAACGCGCCGTTTTTGGTCAGCCCACGCGCGCGCTCATCACCGTCATCCTCGTCATTTCTCTCGCATGGCGCGGCAAGTGAAGCGAACATGCCACACGCGTCGGGCTTTGAGCAGTCCGCCGCCGCACCACCTTTGTGCTCCGGTCCAGCAATTCTGCTTTCTTCCGCCTCTTCCTCTGCCAAGCGGCCGCGGTAGTGCAGAACAACGCAGTCTGCCATAATGGGGTTGGTGCAGACCTTCATAGAGCCGTAGCCGGCGCTGAAGCAGACGAGGGCCACGGCAAAGAGAAGCTTGCTGACTGCCAGCGGACTTTGTGGGAAGTCGCCGTACAAGCCGGGGCAGGCGGAGAGAGAGAGTATCAGTAGCGAGAAGGTGTACAACGCCAGGGCACCAGCAAGCACGCGCGGCCGTCCGACGCTGCTGTCTGCCACGCCAGAGGCGAGGAACGCTGCGGTAGGAATGAGGATATAAATGACGTTGATGATGGCGTTGGCGGCAGATGGCCCTGTCTTGAGCATGACTGTGCAGTAGGTGAAGAGGGAGAAGGCCACAGCGTAGTAGCCGAGACGCTCCACCAGCTCTATGCAAAGCACCGCCCACACCGCCCATGGCAGTCCGAGAAGCATTCGTGCAAAACGCCTCGGAAGCGCCAACTGAAGAGGATCCCAACTAGCTGTCAGTGAGATGCAGGTGCGTATGTTGGGCAACACACGCGGCTACCGACGCAAAGAGATGGTTGGAGCGGGGAAATTCAGAAAGAGAAAAAAGAGGAGTGCCGCAAACTGCCGCTGAACTGTATTGGGGCATGGCCGGCATAAAGGCGATGACTTACTGATTGGCATTCCATTGTGAGTCAACTCGCCACGCAGCCACGTTCAACAGCTGAGCCGTCGGCATTAACGGCAACGGGCGGGGGTAGCACTGCTTGAACGCTCAGATACCTGTGCATGTGCTTTGCCTGTCACTCCATCAGCGTCGCACCGTATCGTTTCCCTTCTTTTAGAACCGTGGCACATGATCGCGTACCGTACTTCAAGTGTATGTATAGATACTTATTAAACACAATTGAAAGGCCAAGGCTCGCACACCACACAAATCAAGAGGTCTCCTACACGCCCCGGATTACTTAAGCAGAAAGCGACCATGGAAGATCGTGAAAGCGCAGGGAGGGGGATGGGCGACTTTCAGTCAGCAAGAAGTGGTCTTTGCTTACTCACTTCACGCGGTGAATCTTCAGGCACTCCACCAGGTCGCTGGACTGGCAGATCACGTGAAGCACGGGCATGAGCTGTGGCATCTGGTACTTCTCGCTGCGGAAGACCTCCAGTAATGGCCACCCCTGGTGAACCTCGTAGTATTCCGGCTCCTTAGCACCGTCGTCGATCTTGTAAAAGATGATGATGTCGCTAATCTTCTGATAGCGCCCCCGGTCATCCCACGGGAATGGAATGAGCTCTTCCAGCAGCTCTGCCGCACAGACGTCACACGCCACGTCGTGCATGATATCTGTCTGTTGGTATTCGTCGTACATAAAGAGAAGCGGCACGTGCAGAAGGCCGTCAGAGTCGAAGAAGGGCTGGGGATTGCTGTAGACACCCATCTGCTCGCTGGTGACCTCCGCTCTGCTTGAAATCTTAATGCCAGCCGATGTGATCGCGCGAGCTATGTTAGACACCTTTGCAGCCTGCACCCGGACGGTGCGATTCAGCTTGGCGTCCTCTGCGTTCTTCCTCTCCTTCCACTGCGTACAGAGCGTCTCTAACTCAGCAAACTCGGCGGTTGCCGCGGCATCCATCGGGGGGTCGCTGATCTGGCGCCCTTTGTCCAACAGTTGAAGCGCTATGTCGTACTTCTTCAGCGCTAGAGCGCTCTTCGCGGCGCGGTAGTACGCCTTGCGGTAGCTCGGGTTGAGCACGATGGAACGCTGCGCATCCTCCAGCGCGTGGCCGTAGTTGCCGATAATGTATTGCGCCAAGCTGCGGTTAGCGTAAATGGTGGAGGTGAGATTCTTGTCTTTGCCTTTGGCTTGCAGGGCCTCCGTGTAGCTCGAGCACGCGGCACGCGCGAGGTTTTCACGCCGCTCCTGATTCGGGTTGAGTGCCAAATTCAGTGCGTGGTTGCCGTGCGTCTTACGGTTCTCTGCGATCTCGTCGGGCGGCACTTCGTCGTATACGATTGACGCAAGGGCAGCACAGCTTTCATTTTTGGCGATGTCCTCCTCGCTGATGTGCTCCATGAAGAAGGGCATGTCTTCCCACGCGTCGGGATCGATTTGGTAGTTGCCGCGGCGGTTCCAGATTTCATCGATTTCGCTCTGCAACTGATCGATGTGCTGCTCCTGCTCCGAGGTGAGCGCTTCGTTCTTGACGAGACCACGAAGCATCCTTTTTTACTTGTGCGTCTGCTGATGTGCTTTGTTAGGAAACATTTGTGTGTGGGGGGTTGGGGGGAGGAGAGAGTAGGAGCCACAATGCCAGCAGATGTACAGAAGAAGAGGAGGGATAACAACAGCCAATGGGAATATATATGCTCGAAGCAATGCATGTGGGGGCAGGCACATTCTAAAAAAAAGCCACCTTCATCGTCATCAATGATGACTTCATACGATCGAAACTAGGCGAGATGCAATCGATTAAACATTGACAGCACATTAGAAGTATGGAGCGAGAGGGTACATGGAAGACAGAGTCCAGGTTGGCATTCGCCCATACCAGCCTGCCGGTTGCGCTCTTCGATAACGTCGATAACCCTTTTCACGAGGCATTGGCCTCAAATTCCAAAAGAAATTTGAGGGGGAAATGTATTCTTATCTTTTTGTGTGTGACGGCGTCAGTAACAACGAAGAAGGCCTCCATATCGCCGTGAACCACCGTAAACTCCTCGCTTTGCCTTCGTGCACGTACGTTGATAACGACCACTACAAAGCCCTCAGGGGATATGAACCCAACAAAAAGTGAAAAGCGCAGAAGCAGAAAAGGGTTACGCTGTCCTTGACTAATACCAAGTGCGTGGCACGATGGGCTTGGTGCGCTGCATGTAGTCCTTCCAGCGCGGGATGTTTACCGGCTTCAGGAACTTAGTGTCGGGGTCTTTGGCGTAGTCCACCACACGCACAAAGGGAGCGAAAGGCAAAAAGTAGGTCTGTTGTGGCTCCTTCCATATGTTCTCCTTCGTCACGAGGGGCAACGTCGTGCGTTTTTCGCGTGTTACATCCGGGTCCTCCACAAAGGCGAACTGATGCACGAACTCGTGGTCGTTGGAGACCCACCAGCGATTGTACTTGTACGTCACATCACCGGGCTGCGTGCCCGCAGCGGCACCCGGGACCGCCTTGCTCCTTTGCTTGCTAAGGCGTGCCTCCTCGCGCCTCATGTAGCGCTGCAAAGCTAAACGGCGTGGCAGGTGCACACGGTGGTAATGCTCCTTGAAGCTGTCCGCAAGCACCGCACTACGACGCAGCATGGCTCCTCGAAGGATCGATGTTGTGCAAATACAGCTGGTTTGCTGTTGGCATTTATATCGTTGGTGGTGTGCGAAGGGGGGCCGAAGAAGTGAGAAAGAGAGAGAGAGAGAGAGCAGTGAAACAAAGGAAAATAAGAAAATGTCAAAACAAAACAAAAGAGACGGAGAGGAGAGCACGTGAAGATGGTGGGAGGACGCCAAATATCAGCCCCGTTTAGAAAGAAAACGGGGAGAAGTGAAAAGCACCTCTTCGCCGCCTTCTTAACAGAGGAGCACCACAAGTGTCTCTTGTTCTTCTCGTGTCAGCACAGCACGGAAAAGAAGAGAGAAAATAGAGAGAGAGGGCGTCATTCACGCGATCACGCTCTGCGCCTGCACATGCAACCATCTGTTACTAGAAATGCACGCTGTTGTTGTTTCTTCGCGCACCGTCGTCCATCAGCTGAACGGTTCAGCTGATTTTACGTTAACCGCCCTCGATTTACGGGCATTCGTTCTTCTTTGTTGTGGACGGACCGTGCAGAAGTCAAACCCAAGACACTCATTTTTGAATGGCCAGCACCCTCAACCCTTGTGCCCATTCAAGAGCAAAGGCGTCACTTCACACAAGAATGGATAGAGCCGAAAAAAAAAAAAAGAATAAGATATGGCTGCATCACAACACAAAGGACATAGCAAATCAACAAGTAAAGGGGAGAAGACCTTCGCCGTAGTCAGCGCTGCAGACACATGCTGCCAATTAAACTCGGCAATCGCGCAGCACAGATATGCAAGTCAATTGCCTTTTCATGCCAGCCTTCAAGAGAGGAGAAGCCCAGCAAATCTTTTTTTTTTTGGTAGTGCAGATGCAGCTTTGCAAAGCTTATTCTTCTTGATTCTGTTCTCCACTTGGTTCTTGATGAAAGAGTGTCGTCTGAACGGCTTAAACTCGGAGTTCTAGCAAGGAGATGCATATTGTTCTCCATCCCTCAGAATACATATATACTGCTTTGCCCGCATCAGACGATCTCAAGCAAGAGAAAGAAGCTTGGAAGCACAGACAGTTAGAAAAGAAGAACATTGCTCAGCGCTAGCATGTTGCGGATGGCTTTACCAGGGCAATTCCTCACACGGTACTAATTTAAATAGGAAAGGTCTCTACGCTGAACAGCTACATCAAAAATTTCGTTGTCGGACATATCTAAGTCCTTACCGATACGAATAAAAAGGAAGCCAATTCTAGATTGACGCAAAACAACAACAACAAAAAAAGAAAACAAAGATCCACTCCACATGATCTCAAGGAGGTCGAGCGTCAAGCTGTTTTTATTTTGCCTTTTTTCGTGATATGCGCTTCACCATTCGAAACCTCGGCGGGGTTCTCCAGCGCTCATAAAGCCGTACTCAAGAGACAGCGAACAGGAGCGTACGCACGTGCGCAAACCAGCGCACACACAATAAAAATGAAAGGACAGCGAGACAGACATAAATTAAAAAGAAAATGAATTAAAGGCCGCAATGGTCTTTGAAAGGTTGGAATACAAAGAAGTGATTCTAATAGACGTTGCGGCGGTTACGATCAGAAAAGGAAACTAAGGGAAAAAAAGGTAGAATCCTCCTTACTGCTTACGTGTTACTGTCGTTGTCGTTATGTTTCTTGGGGGGTTTCTCTCCTCTTCTTTTCGGTGGAGGTGGGGCTCATGGGTTGGAATTAGTACACGTAGGGAATGAACTTGTAGGGCACCTCCCTCACATATTCGTCCCAGAGCTTGCCGTACTTCGCCTTGCACCGGCGTTCGTCACGCCGCTCGCGATCGACCAAGTGGCAGAAGAAGAAGCAGAAGTAGAAGAAAGGGACGAAGGACTCGAAACCGCACGCACTGCCCCATAGAAACGCCATGACCAGATCCACGGTGTAGTGAAGCTTACGGCCATAGCGATAGAAGCCGTCCACGAACAGCTCGCCTTTCTCGCTCTTCAGCGTGCGCGGATTCTCGATGAAGCGCCACGGCAGCTGCGGGAAGGCCTTGTTGCGGATAATCTCCATCGGCACACCGCTGCGGATCATGCGGAAGCGGTTCTTCTGAGAGTTAATGGTGTCCCACACGTAGTAGGCAAGGAGCAGGATGCAGAACATCAGTACGAGCACCCAGGTCGGATACTGCTTGTCCTTCAAGACGGTCTGAATGTATAGAGACTGCATGCAGTAGAGAAACGGCACGCCGCACGTGTTCCAGTAGGCCAGCATCCACCCGAACTTCTCGTAGTAGATATCCCAGGTGGAGATGATGCACTCCTCGCCCTTTTGAATAGCGTTGACGTACAAGAGGTGTGCCACAATCATAAAGATCATGTTGCCTGTGAGGTAGTGCAGCTCCTGGTACTGCTCCGCAGCGCAGCTGAGCGTCAGCATCATCAGCAACACCCAAGAGTTGCGGCACTCGGCGAAGAGCTTCACATCGATGTTGCCGGGCAGATGGAAGTTCAGGCCCGAGCCCATGAAAAAGTCATAGACGATGTTGCCCGTCATGCGGATGCGGCGCTTCCAGCCCGCGATGAACACCCAGAGAGAGATGACATCCGCGACGATGGTGGCCGCAGCGAGATAGTGGCCGTAGTCGCGGCGCAGCTCGTATAGAGGGAACACGCCTAAGTAGTGCAGCAGACCGGCAATGATCAGCACGCAGTACCACGCGCCAACCGCGTTGCACTTGTAGGTGAGGCGGTAGCCATTCTCTGACGGCAGCGGAAGGCCCTTGACGTACATGGCTGGCAAGACGAGCGCGAGGACGTACTCGAGGAGGAGGAAGCCGAGAAAGATGCACATGGTCCTCACGGTGGGGCAGGCGTGCTCGGCCAGGTAGGAAAGGAAAACGCGGTGCATCTGTTCACCCTTCAGCATCGCATGGCCTGGGTAGATAATAGTGCCCTGGAACTTCTCGATACAGACGTAGAAGTAGAAGATGAGGACGTGCGAGACGGCCATGATGCAGGCGGCACCGAGAGGCCCGTTGAACTCCCAATCCCCGCGCCACAAGTCCTTCTCAGGGGTGAACCTGCGCTCCGTCTTCATGTAGTACGCCTCCTCGGGAGTGGGTGCAGGAGCTGTGGCGTGCCTCGTACGGGCCGGAGAACGCGACCGACTCGTCTTGCGAGAGCGGGAGCGGGTGCGCGACCCACCGCGAGAGCCAGCGCGGCTGGAGGACCTCTTCTTCGGTGGCATTTAATATTTGCTTTGCGTGTAGACCTTTGATTGATTCTATGTATGGATGCTTCTGCTTTTCCCCTTCAGAGACCGTGTTCGATCAAGTGACGAGAAAGGCGTAGAAGGCAGACGTGAACAACCGTGTACGTCGTCTATGATGCAGAGTTGAATTACGGAAGTAGGAAAAAAACAAGATAAAAGAAGAAGAGAGGGAATGTGATCCACACTTGGCCTCCAGAACCCAAAAAAGTTAAGTCCGTGAAAAGCTCGGCCAGCACGCATACAACGTAATTTTGGCGTCTCCTCACAAGGCGCCCCCACCCCTCACCCCTATTCTCCCTTTTCCCTGTGCGAGACGCGTTGGGAATCAGGGCAGACTGCCGAAGAGCACAAAAAATGCCTTCTCTCGTGAAAGTACGTGAATGGGTGTATCAAATACGCTTACGAGATCGCGAGGCACTTCTCTGTCTGGTGATGTACGTCGATGGAGGTGGAGCGAAGAAACGACGGCACCCAGCATGGCAAACAATTTCTACTTTTTAAGGCCGTAAATGGCGTAGTGATACGAGAAGAAAAATGCCTCGTTTTGTTTCTCTCTTGTTTGCGTGTCGCACAGAGGAGCGCACAGCCGGTGACGGTACATCGCACGAGTGCGTTTCCACGCCGCCAGCAGCACAACACAGACGAAGCAGTCAGAGAGAGGGAAGAGAGAAAAGGAAAGTGTAGCGGATCGGCAAGAACAACGGACCTCCGCCACAGAGCAAAAAAACGGCAAAAAAATGCCTACAGAGAAAACAAAGGCGCCAACATCGAGACAACGCAATGGAAGCCGCGCGACACACGCCCTCAACGACACTCAAGCGGCGCCGTCAATATAAAAAGCGTTGCTACGTGAACGCAAGCACGACGTCTTAACATTTCTTTTTCCTTTTCAAGCGCAAGATAAAAGCGTTCTATTCATACCAATACGCCGCTGTAACTCAGCTGCAGCACCGCCTGTCCGCATGCCACCATCATTCCACACGAAGCACTCATGGACATGCAAGGGCGAGTCATGAGCGTCATGCGCGACCCAAGGCCCAGCCCCGTGCCTGCCCGGTCCTCATCTGGCGTGTGGGCGGAGACGGTGGTGCGGCGAAATTCGGAAATGCCCTCCGTTTTGGGTAGCTGGAAGGTGCGAATGTCTGCGTTGGGGTCGGCGTTCGCCCCCTCCACGTTCATGGTGTACAGCGTGTTGTTGAAGCCGCCGGTGCACACCTGATTGCCCGATAAGAACTGCACATCAAAGCGCTCAAACAGCAAGCTTGACTGGTAGATGCTCTCGAGGTCTGGGCGGAGGGATGGGTACAGCTCCCAGCGCCGCACAACGCCGCAGTCTTGCTCTTGATCCACGCGAGCCATTGAGGTAGAGCGACGCGGGCTGGAAGGGTTGTTGCGCGATCCACCGTTGGCGGCCTTGCGGATGTCCCACAGGCACACCGACATAAAGTCACGCCCTGCGATGTAGCGGCCCGACGGACTGAGGGCGCAGTCGCAGATGCTATTCGTCACGTTGCTGAATGGTTCGTCCTCCTCCCGCGTCGGGTTAGAGAAGACCTGCGCGCTCTGCTCCAGCCATCGAAGTGTCTGGCGTGTGTCAACGACCCGCACCGTGCCGGCGGAGGTGGCGACGAAGAAGAGAAACGGCTCGTGCGGAAACGTGCGCGCGCAGCGAATGGCCTCGCGTGGGCCGTCGTCGTAGGGCGAGCGCATGTCAAAGGTCACGATGGAAGTATCAGGGTACTCGGTGCACCACAGCAGCACCGTAGCGTCGTCAGCAGTGGCGAACTGGTCGCTGAAAGCGATGGGGCAGATGGAATTGATGTTGTACTCGTGGCTCAAAGCATAGCGGGCGACGGGCTTCATGGCCACCGTGGAGGCGCGGGAGCTCGCAGTGAGGGGGCCGATGGTCTTTGTGCCTATCTTGTCCACCGCGCGAAATGAGTTCGCCGACTCGCGCACTGACATGATCTTGTACAGCTTCGGCACCTTCTCGTTGGACGTGAGCAGAAAGGTGGTGGGGCTGCTCTGCGGCAGGAAGGCGAGCGCTGTCACGTTGGGCGACACCTCGACGCTGTTGAGGGTGTCAATTACAGGTACATAAGCCTGCTGGGCGACGTGAAACCCATACGGATCCTTCACGTGATTGAGTACTGCAATATGGCGCGGAGAGGCAAAGAGGGTGGGTGAGGTGCTGCGACCAGCAGCGCGACGCCCCGCCGCCGCCGCCCCATCCGCCTCCTCACTCTTCTGAATGGTTTCTAGCAACGTCCGCCGTGCCATCGCCGTCATCTCGCGCTGCCGCAGCACCACTACCCTCCCTGTGCGATCACCGACGGCCACAAAGTCACCTTGGCTGGCAATAGCGGAGATGTACTGCGACGGGTTTTGGTGGAAGGTGGTGGTGATGTGCGCTCCCGCTGCTGCTGTCGCCGTCGATGTCGCCCCAGTCCCCGCAGTGGTGATGGTTAAAGGAGGGGTAGTAGCGCCACCACCTGCCGCAGCTGTCTGCGTCGTGGCCTCTGACGGTGGCGAAGCGCGAGTAGCGTAGGCGCTCATATAATCGTGGAACGGCTTACCAGAAATGTACACCTCCTCTGCAGTCATGGTGGTTATCACTGACTCAGGTGACGTGTCGCCCGCGGCCGCAGTGGCGGAAGCACTTATGGCAGTGGCTGCTGCGCCAGTCGGTGCGCATCTTTTGGAGCTGGGCTGGCAAGGCGAAGTCGGCACTACGTCCGCGCGACGCTTTGCTGCGGTAGTTGTCAGCGATCTTAATCCGGCGGATGCCGCGGCACCCCACGCCGCACTTTTCAACTCCCCGGCATCGTCGTTGCCAGCACCTGCAGCTGCTGACTTTGCTGCCGTGGAAGCCTCACCGCCTGCGCTCGCCTGCGGAACTGCTTGGCGCGCCTGCTGGTGATCCACAAGCGTCGCTAAAGGGGCGGCGCGTCGCTTCGCAGGAGAGGAGCTGCTGCCCAGAGCAAGACTGCCGCCGCCGGCGCTGAGGCGATCGCTGCTGGGCGAGCGTTCCATTGAGCTGTGACGCGATTTGGCTGCTAAGATGGAGGCCATCTCGGGGTCCGATATGCCTACGAGCCCGTCCTCCACGAGCGAACTTTCACGCGGAGACGAGTGCGGCGAGGACAACATCGTGGTCGCCACGGAGATGGGGTGCACAGAGACGGGGACGGTAGCGTTGGTGGCACCGGGGAGGGTTGAATAGGATTGGGCGTCACTGTCAGCATTAGCGGGCAGCTTTGGCACCTGAGTGGAGGAGATGCGGGGGGAGTACACGCCAGGCTGGCCTTCCTCTGTCATGCGCTCCTGCACACTGGAGGTGCGCTTTTTAAGCGTGCCGTCCAGGTTGAGTTTCGGGAGCATGATGAGAACTTTGAGGAAGCAGAGAAGTGAGAGAGCCGCCGGTATCTCGCGGTGACAGGGAGGACGATATATATGTAAGAAGAACAGCCTCCTGCAGTACAATCGGGTGCGTAAGCAGGCAAAACTGTAATTCGGCAAATTATGCCATCAAGGGGATGGCAAAAGAAAACGAAAGCAAGACGCAAACCGAACCGGATGTAGCTGCGCTGTGTACGCGGTTCAACAATGCTACCAGCAATCTATGAGTGTACGTGTATGCATGTATGTGTACGCAGGTAGTTGCTTGTGTGCACAAGTGCGAAAACATGATTTAAGGCGACGATGGGCGAGATAAGCAAAGATGCATTGGCATCAACTTGGGCAGTAAGAAACATCATCGATGGCATTCGGAGAAAGGATTGCGTCGGTGTGTGTCTATCAGGCACCCCACGCGTTCCGAAGAATGCTCTTTAACCGAAAAAAAAGAGAAAACAGCACAGGATCTTTGTATATACCTATACGTTGAGTCAGGCCTTACGGCTCTCATTACCGTCCCTCAAATTGCAGTCGGCAACTTGGCGGCATTCCCTATGTAGGGAGAAGGATCAACGGATGCTTCGTTCTTATCTGGAAAATCGCAACAGCTGAAAGCACACGAGTAAACACAAAAAAAAAAATGCCCACGAGAGGGGCAACGTCTGCTTTAGCAGACCACATGGAGCCCTCCTGATTTGTGGTTGCGCCGGAGAAAACATGAAGTTACTGGGATCGCCACAGCGCACCGCTTCATCAGGAGCATCATGCCTCAGGGCTCTGCTCCCACACGATCACCAGAACACGCAATAACGAAAACACGGCATCACGAGGCAAAAAGAACAGAAATGGAATACTGTGAAGAAGACAGAAACGCTCGGCATACAGAGATGAGAGAGCAGGATGGCCGGGCGGCGAGCCGCTTTCTTCTTGGCTGCGCCCCTATAGCTCTAACTGCGCATGTCCTTTGCATTTGCAATCACGTCCTCATAAGAGAACTCAAACTTCTTCCGAAAAGCCAGATCTTGGAAGTCGTACTTCAGTTTATCCTTTGTGTGCATGCGATGGTGCACCCACTCCGTTGGGCACTGAATGCGGCGCGCCTGCAAGTCTCGCCACCAGTAGGCGTCCTTGTACTCCTTCGGCACAGGAATGTTGTAGAACTGCTGATCCGGCACCAGATGCGCGTTGTGCTCCCAGTGCGGGTCGTACTTCTCCTCGTATGTCACGTGGTCTATGTAGCGGTTCGCGTGGACCAGCTTGCGAGGGTCGTACATGGGCAGCGGATCCCAGTTATACTTGTGGAGTGACTTCTTGTTGAGGATGCGCTTGAGCTGATGGGAGAACATACCCTGCCCCTGCTTGAACACCACCGGGTTCTTGCGGAGAATCACGTTGAAGCGAAACATGTTGGCTCTGCAAAGGGCTGCAACGAAAACCACCTTATTTTTTTTTAATAAAGGAGGTTCGCGTCTTCCGGGAAGACTACGAGTCCCGCTTCTCTGCGACGCCACCAGTACAAGCAGCAATGGCCGCAGCGGAGCGAAGAGCATAAAGGGAAAAAAAAAGGAATGAAGGCGTAGCAGCGATCACCGTGTTGGTGAAGCGGGAGCCACCGACAAAGAAGGGGCGAGGGCGAGAGAAGGAGGGCTACACAAAGCGGCAGCTTGCAGGAACCTGAAGAAAACAGAGGTGGGAAATAACTTTTTTTTATCAACAAAGCCAGACGCTCAGCAGCACCCATTCGAAGTTTGGGCTATGGCGAGAAGCACCAAAGGCCCACTAAGCGCGAGCTTTCTCAAGTCTACCAGAGCCCCCACCACCCACCACCCCGAATTGCTGGCTAAGCTTTAAGGACTACGGCCACACCGATGGAAGACGTTTGCAGAATAGGCAATACGTGCGGCAAGGTCCGGAGATAAACTATCAGAGCACGACGCCACACGCACACCTCGACCTGCCGCCGGCAAGGAAGTCAACGACGACGAGATGCACAGTAGCCGCCAGATATGCCATTGGATATCTACAAATTTCTTCTATGACGACAACAAAAAGGGAGAAGCACCAACACAACTTGTCTGCGGGAGAATGCCTACAGAAGGAAACAAAAACAATTTAAAAAGAAAAAAAGAGAGAACGGTAACGGACAAGCTCTATGCGTGAAAGCAAACGTCCCGGGGTAAACAAAGTGAAGTGGCACAACCAGGACAGTGCCAGCCCCTCCAACGTAGGCCAAGCAAACGAAAAACGCGAAGAAGTACTGCCTCCGTCAGGCCCACCTCGGCGCTTAACGACTGCTCGGATGTCACCTACAAAAGGAGGAAGGAAAAATGAAAATGATGGGAAATGTCAGAAGTCTATGAAGTTTCTTTTCTTCACTGAAAAGAGCCAACAAAAGAGAAAAGAAAGCCTGGTGGAGCTGCGTTTCATGACAGCATGAAGCGTAAGTGGGAAGGATGCCCATGGCATTGCTGGTAACCTCGTTTCTTTGCAAATGAAATGGACGCGAAGAACTCGTGCGGTTGCCTACCGATATGCTGTTGCGGCGGGATCTGTGTAGTTTTTTGTTGTTTACGCACTTAGCGACGGCGATACGTAGCACTGCTGCGAGTAGCGGAGCGCAGCTTCTTCGATGCGGACGGGATGTTGGCCTCACGCGCGTACTGCGAGAGCGCCGGCCCACTGCGCACAGGCATGGCCGCACGGCCCACCAGTGGTGCAGCAGAGGCGCTCTCCGCCGCCGGTCGAATGATCGGAGTAGAGCCGCTGGTGACAGCTGGGCCGTTTGCAGACTCTTCCACCAAGGCACGTTGAACTTGGTCACGCAGACGCAGCAGCTGGCTCAGCTTCTCCTTCATCTCGCGCAGCACCACCTCCGTCTCCTCGTCGTCGTAGTCGTAGGAGCGCTCCTGGGCCTCGATGCTGTCCTGCAGGTGCTGGATGTCCCCCACCATGCTGTCTAGACGGAGACGCAGCTTATCGGCATCTGAACTCGGCGTGGTCGTAGGATCGCCACCAACCGCACCAGCCGCCCTGGCTTCCTTGCCGTTCTTTGCATTCCGCTGCCACTCCTTAATCCCCCCATCCCCGCCCAGCTCAGCATCCGAAGTGGCATCCACATCCTCTTCCACAGCAGGCATGCTCTCCAGATCGTCGGTGGCCGCGGCAGCCGCGTGCTCCTCCTCGGCTAACTTGGCTTCGTCTGCATCTTTGCCCTCGTGCGCAAGTGTCTCCGCAATGCTAACGGACGCAGGTAGACCAAGCGCGTCGCGGCCGGCGCGGCGCAGACGATCCTGCTCCAAACGGAGCTGACTAATAGACTTACGGTTCTGCGCAATACGATCCTTTAGCTTCGCCATGACCGTCTTCTGCGAGGTGTGGTGCAGGCGCTTTTCCAGCAGTGAAATCTGAAAGCGATGGTTATCGATAGAACTTTGAAGACGGTGCGCCTCGGTGTCGGCGACCTGGGCGGAGAGCTTGTGCTCTCTCGCCAGCTTCGCATCGCGTGTGGCTGCCCATGTCGCGTTCGCCTGCACAGACCCAATGCACTCCTCCAGCTCCTCGAGATCCGCACGCGAGGCGGCGAGAACGGCCATGAGCGTTTCGTCGTCCTCATCGCCCTCCTCCTCCATCTGCGCCTCCAAAGCTGCGATTTCCTTCTTGAGGCGGTCCGCAGCAAGATGCAGCCCATCGTACTGCTCTGGGGTGCACATGAACTGGCCAGTGGTCACAGGAGACGCCAGCATCTCCTCCTCCTCCAACGGTGCCGTCGCCGTCGCTGCCGCAGGAGCCAAAGTGGCACTTTCCGCGGACTGGGCGCGTGTGGGGACCGCGGCTGCATCTTCCGACATCTTCTTCGTTTCTGCCGCCTTAGGGGCAGCGGAAAGAGCTTGGGGCTGGTTTTCCTCATCGCCCTCCTTCAAAGAGCGCAGCCGTGACTGCACGTCGCGCAACTTCCGCTGCAGCTCCTCCTCCATCGCCATGGCTTCCCGTTCCACAGCTCTCTGCCGCTCAACAGCCCTGGCCGCCTCCTCCTGTGCCAGGCGGGCACGCTCCCGCTGTTGCTCCAACTCTGCCATGCGCTTCTCACGCTGGGCCTTCAGCTGCACCTCCACCTCGCGCGCCTTGCGTTCCGCTTCCTCGCGGGCCATCACGTCCTGCAGCGCCGTCCGCTCCTTCTCCACCGCGGTCAGCTGCTCCTCTAGCCTCTCCACCCTCTTGTTCGCGTCTGCCAGCTGGCTGGCCAACTTCTCCAAGACCTCCGTGCGACGCTTTTCCACCGTTGCTAAATAGTGACGTGCGCGGTCCGCCGCCGAGGACAGTCGATCGTGCAGAGAGGCCAGCTGCTTCAGGCGTGAGGAGGGGGTATTGGCGGTGGTGGTGCTGTGGAGGGCAGCCGAGAAGTCTTCGTCCTCGTCCACCTCCGTCTCGTGCTGCTCCACAGCAGCCTCCAGCTCGTCCTGCCACTGCTGGTCGTGCTCCATCGTCGCCGCCTCCACCAGCGGCTCCTTAGAGCTGACCGCCTCCACGTCTGAAGTGAAAACGTCAGCGGCGGCGCCCACCTGCTCCTCCCTGGCCACATCCTCGGCCGCGGTCAGATCGCCGTCCTCGTCATCCACCTCCACCTCCACCTCTTCGTACTCGTCCTCGTCCGCAGCAGCGTTGGGGGCAGTACTCGTGGCGGTGTACGCAGCAGCTCTAGCTGGTGCCGTCTTGCCGTGCATCACCAGCTCCTCCTCATCCTTGTAATCCTTCAAGGCCCGCTCGATCTCGTCGTCGTCAATGTCCTCGACGGCGCTCGCGTTTTTTGACGTCACGATGTCGTCAAACTCCGGCGCCTCCGCGTACTGCGGCAGCCCACGAGGAACGTGGAAGCTGGCCATCGCAGCCGCACTCGATACCGCTGTGTGCCGCTTCAGCTCGCGCATTCGCTCGAGCTCCTGCTCCAGCCGCACCACCTCGCGGCGGCCCTTTGCCAGCTCAGCCTGCAGCTCCTGCGCTTTGTCGACGCTGTCTGTGGCCAGCATGCGGCGGCGTAGCAACGAGTTTTCGACCTTGGCATTGTGGTACGCGTTGGATAGCTCCTCAAACCTCTTCTGGTCAAAGGGAATTTCGTCACTTTTCGCGCCAGCAGCGACAGCAGAAACAGGCGTCTCCGGAGCAGTAGCAGCAGCAGCGCCTGCAGGCTTGCTCGGCGCGGAGTGAGACTTGGGCAGCGAGAACTCACGAATGGTGCGGCCACCTGGGTGAGAAGCCTGACGCAGTGGCCGAACCGTTTCCGCAGCGTGCTGCAACTTCACCGCCTCATCGCCGTCCACGTCGCTGGCAGCCGTTTCAACAGCATTGAAGTAGTCCACGACGCTGTCACCGCCGTGTTGCCGCATGCGTTGCGCCTTCTTCCCCTTGACCGGCGTGTTGACTGCCGGGCTGCCCATCAGACGGATGGACTCGGTGAGAGAAGGCTCGGCGTCCGCAGAGGCCTTGCGACGCAGCAGCAGGCGGTTGGCCGGAATGGGGGCCTCCGTGGCACGCGCCACCGGGTCCACGATCGGCACCGCCTTCGGCTCACCTTTGGCAGTCGTTTGCAGCTCCGCCAGCTCCACGTATTCGGGAAACGCCGAAAAGTAAAGGAGGTAGTCGCGGTCACTCAGCATCTCTGGCGTCCAGCCAAAGCGGCGGCAGATGATGTCCATCGGCTCCCACGAGAGGTGCACACTCTCGTAGCGGCGGCGGAGAAAGTCCTCAACGGACCAGTCCAGCAGCAGGTCTGTATCTTGAGAGCGGTAGAGCTGCAGGCGACGGCACGCGCTGCGATCGCGCAGCGAACTCTTGAGCACTGCAGGGCTGATGCTGTGCGACAGGTGCGAGAGCTGGGAGGCGGTGAGAGGGTAGTCGGTAAGCTGCAGCAGCGGACGCACGCATTCATTGACAGCCTCGACGCTGTAGCGGCCCGTAGACCGGGTCTCCTTGCGGAAGCGGATCATGTTCCGCTCCACCCTCCGCAGCATGTCCATGAAGAATGGGTGACTGCGAATCTCAGCAAACTCGTCTGCGTCATCGCCCATGTCCGCTGAGTCGAGCTCCTCCGTCACCGGCTGCTGCGCTGCAGCAGCCTTCGGGGTCGCATTCTCGGCAGACATGGCATTGAGCACCTCGTCGGCGGCGGCTGTCATCACCGGCCTGGGTTCCGCCCCCGTCTCCCTCGCCATGTTCCGCACCTCTTCCTTGCTGTAAATGCGGGTCACGTCGGAGTCATCGAGATCGGTCTCTGCCACGCCCATGCGGTGCTGCGGTCTTGACGGAGACTGCGTGTGCACCGCGTTGAGGATGGGCTTCATGTCCGGCTCACGGAAGTTGCTGGTGAAGGCAAGGCGTTCATCCCGCTTCTTCTTGTAGTACTCTGGGTAGTGGTTCTTGGGACTGCTCGGTGGCGCAACCGCCTCCACGTCCTCCTCCGGTATCGGACGCGACTTGGCAGCAGCAGCGCGTTGCTCGCTAAGCACCTCTTTGCGGGGTGGATGCCGGTGTGCCCCGCTGCGGCTCTCCGTTGCGTAAGGGCGCCTGTAGCTACCGAGGTCATCACTGTACTTGGAGCCGAAGCAACGCTGCGAAGCGGTCAACGTTGCGGCAACCCCACAAGACGGCACTGGCAATGACACCGAGCGCGTCGCAATGCGAGAAGCACCACGCATCATCGTAGCCGCTGTGTTCTCCGCAACCCCTCACACACGAAATGTATATACGCCTTTACGATGTCAGTTCGCGTTGTATCGATCCTCTCTCTATGTTATGGAGAGGACGAAAGGAAGCAAGACGGCACAAACGATACTCGGGCTACTTTTTTGTTGTTGTTTGCCTTTCTTCTCTCCCAACACGTTTAAGCAGTCAGTGTTGGTGAATGTATGTGCTGCAAAGCCGTGCTCTATGCGTGAAAGCGTTATCGAGAAAGGGAAGGGAGGTTAAAAAAAAAAAAAGATGCGCGTATTTGGAATCATGCACGTCGCACTTCTCCTTGTTCTATAGGGTGCTTCACTCCTCCTGTAAACGACCTGTTGTATGCAGTGATGCCTTGTCTTTCGTTTTTGTGTGAGAAAAAACGAAACGTGCGTATTACTCTACCTCTATTGCGTGCATACTTCTACTTTTGTTGGTGTGAGGAGGCAAGGCGTTTAGAACGTGTTGAGAGACGTTTCCACGGAAGAGGGAGCACGAAAAAGAGAGAACAAGAAGCATGAGATAGAAGCAGTTATGAAAGGAGAAAGAGCCCTCAGCTGCATTATATGGTGTTGTTGCCTTTCTTAGTAACCAATCGAAGCAGATAAAAGCACCCATGATACAAGGAAAAGAAGATCCCTGTTAGACAGCTTGTTGTTTGGCAGCTCCGTATTTCAATCCAGATAAAAAGTGCTCTCTTTAACGCCTTCCCCTATCTTTTTTTGGACGTTGTGAAAACGAACAGAAAACAACAACTTTACATCGTACAAACGGGACATGAAGTGCCACACAAAAGAAGAACAAAGAAGGCAGAAAAAGTGATAAGAGACACCCAAAGCAGCGAACGAAGTTATTTTTTAGCGTGGCGAAACGACGAAGCAGTATAGCTCCTCCACCTCCACTGCGTGCTAAATGACTTCCCCCTTGTAACTGGGGGATACCAGCAATGTTGTAGGATAAGTCAAACAAGAAACGGGCAAAAAAAAAGGGCGCGCAACGACAGATCGCAACCTTTATTTTCAGCATGCATTGGGGTGAGTCTATTCGCGTGCAAGGACGTCAACAAAGTCACGGTAGTAGAGGCGGCTCGTCTCAGGGTCTTGCATTGCCCGCCACATCTCCTCTATTTCCTCGTTGGAAAATCGCTCTCCCACCGTCGTCAAGGGAGTGTGGAGGTCCAACAGCACCAGATAGCCTTTTTGCTCTAAGTCGAGTGCCTCGAAAGCTCGTAAGATAGACGCCTCATTATCACGCATGCAGAGGGACGGAGTGAACTTCTCCAATCGTTCGAGGGAAATCTTTCCTGCGTTGGCCTCCTCGCCAGACGCTGCGGCGGCGACCGCAAACTCACGAAGAGTAGAGCCGCCAATTGTTCTCGTCAGCAAGGCGTCCACAATAACCTGCTCCAGCTTTCTCTTGTCGACGAAGCCGGTCGACATTCCATCCTCTTCGATGAGCTCGACAATGGAGGTGACTTGCTTATCCGACACATTGAGGCCCATCGCACGCGTCAAGTAGCCTACAGACAAGATCGGGAAGGCGTTCGCGACAAAATCTTTCGAGGTGAAGGACGGCCCAGCAGTGGCGGCGCCTGTGTTCAACTTTGCAGTGGCGTTTATGTCAGACGCCTGCAGGGGGGCGAGGGCACGGCGCGCAGTGTGGGAGGCGCAGATAACGGTAGTGAGTTCCTTAAATTGCTGTTGGTACTTAGACCGCTGATGATCGGTGCGGTGCTTGCCGCCGAGGTAGCGAATCGACTCCGGAAGCAGATCGCTGCCATTGCCATTACTATTGTCAAGTGGCTTCTTCTTCGACTTTTTCTGTGAAGAATTGCTTCTAGACTGTCGTTTGGTCGAGTTCGTAGCAGACGACGCTTTCTTCTTGAGCTCTACCGGCATTGGGTTTTTAAAGCAGAGGTGTCGCCTTTTCCTTTGTGAAAGCAGCGATGCGTTTGCAAAGGTCTACAATTCTTCTCCCTGGCGTGACTTGTAGACAAGTGACGCGCGGTGACGTTTGTACGAGATGCCTTTCACGCGTGCGCGTCCGACAAGCGCTATGAATGAAGAATAACGTAATAAAAAAAGTAAGAGCAAGAAGAAAAACTGGGAGAAAAAGAAGCAGAAGAACGAGGGAATTCGGGAGTTTAAGATGTGAAACAGAGCCTAATCAAAGCACTTGTTATGCATTCCTATGCACACGCCTGCTTGTACGTCAGCTGCAATGCACTACGCGAAAACTTGGCTTTGAAGCAATTGTCGAACTGTTTCTATAAAGCGTATCTTTTTCGGAGGGCTCCGCCTGTCAGAGCAAACTGTTGGGCATACAGAAGAGAACAGTAAATGACAACACAGAAACGCCGAAGGACTGCTACAGCACGAACATCTTCACAAAAAGCTTCGAAAGACGCGCGCGCGGTGAGGGATATCGTCGCTGCAGTGTGGGCTCGCTGCCGTAAATCAGCTCCGCCAGACAGTGCATGGCCGTAACGAAGGATGCGTACACGATGCGCTCGCCAACCTTCGAACTTGGCGGTCCAAGTTGTGCGTTGAGGCAGAAAACAAAGACCGCTTTCACTTGCATTTTGGACACGAGCGGCAGCAACTTGTGCTGCCGAACGCATTCCATAAATGCCTCAAGACTCATGTGCACCTCGCCCAGCCGAAGGTGGGGCGGGGGCTGCACCACTTCCAGGAATGCCTTTTTGAGGTGCGGCGTGAATTGCTGGACAAGTTTTCGAACGGCCGCGTCTCCCTCGTAGGCTGCCACCACGTCCGCAGGAGGGATGGTGGTGGTAACGCTACTAAACTTAGTCAAAGGCGCAATTTGTGCCACGGATGCCTCGAGCGAGGACGGAAATGCAGTTGACTTGCGTGAAGCTCTTTCCGGGGAAACGTACGGACTCCGCTTCGACACCCGGTGGTGGATGCGACGCTTCACATTCGGTAGAAACGTGTTCACAAGGAAGTCCCGGAAGTGTGCGGGAGAAGAAGTTGAGTCGCGCGTGCGTGGAAAAGCGGTGAAGTACACTATGTAGAGTGCGTCACTGAACTGAGCTCGCGGAATACATTGTAGACGCTCGCGAGCAAACAGGTCTTTCTTCCCCGAGTAGCTCTCGTCACCGTACACACGAGGCAGCAGCAGCGTACTACTTGCTCGTCGTGCAACAGTATCCGTGGCGGCAGTCACTGAGAGGCTACGCATGACGGCCATCCATAGCAGCTCTGGCGGGACCGGATGCCGACCACCGCAAAGTCCGGCATCACGCACCATGCTTGTAAAATGTGAAAGATGCATAGCAGGATGCAAAACATCAGCATTTAAGGCAGAGGTTGCAGTGTAGAAGTCGTAGACCTCACCCAGGCTAGCGTGAAGGTCGTCAATGGCAGAGCCAGAGCACGACACCTCGTGAATGGCAAGCAGCTTAACAGCGGTACCTTGATGAGCTGAGAGTATTTTTTTGTATGGGGAGGTGTTATCGCCCTCTTGGCTGGGCACACTTTCTCTCTCGCGGCTTGGCCGTGATGTCACGCCATCAGCAGCTTTGAATCCCCCAGCCACGCTCTCTTTTCTTGAGAAGCAAGCAAGCACGTCTTCTTTGCGCATCGCCTGTTCGCAAAAATGAGTAAGGTTTGCCACTTCCGTCTCCAAGTGGGCTACGCGCTCCATCGAAGCCGACTCACGACTCAGCAAGAGTTGCCTTGCTTCGCTCAGCTGCGTTTGAATCTCCGTCCTCATGCATTCTAACTCAACTGCTAGAACCTCCTTTAACTCGCTCACCTGTCTTCGAAGGGTGCTAGCCTCATTTTCCAGCTCTGTGATACGAGCTTCACAGGCCATGAGAGTCTAGAATCTAAGAGTAAATTTACAATAAGAATAGTAACAATAATAATAATAATAATTAGCATAGGTGCTCTAATGCGCACAGTATGAAAGTGAAAATATGAAAGGGGGGAAGATAATGAGGAGAATAAATCAAATAAATAAATGACAACGCGTCAGCTCCTTCAGTGAAGCAAAGGCTGGGGAGAAGTCCTTCGCTGCTTTCAGACTTTCGTGTGTGTGTTTATATGAGCAAAGAGATGCTCCTTTTATTTTAGTAAGAACATCCTTTGTTAAACCTGTGGGTTCTTGAAGGTTGAAGTCCAAAGAAAGCATCGAGCAAAGAGAAAGGAAATCATGCAAAAAGAAAAGGTAAAAGTAGCGTCACAACATGATCCGCGTCAAAGACTAGAGGAAGCATATTTCCCATCTTCACGGGGAAAATAATGTCTTCATTTGCTGTAAGTGTAAATGGCTCCTATTTTACCGACCGGGGGGTCGTGCATTGTGCTTAGGAAATGGGAAGGGGCTGAGCGCAACTAAAAGGCACCACAACATTTTTGTTGAGAGCCTAAACAAAGGCAGCACCAATAGTCTTTTCTTCTGTCTCACAGTTCGCTTTTTTTGGCGACAACATCTCTAAGGTTCGAAAATCATTGCACATTGACCATGCACTCCATTCAGTAGAAATATATATATTCGTGCCTACGCATTTTCCCTCAATGCATAGTGAAGCATCAAAGAAGAAGTATAGGAGCCATAAAGTTGAAAAGCATACATCAGACTTGAGAAGAAAAAAAAAATCGGCGTTTGCTTGTTGAAGAGCAGCAAGAAAGAGTTGCAGCTCACGAGCACCATTTCAAGCTATGAGATATAGTTCTACATAATGAATGAGTGAGAAGCTCAACTGTAGACAAACTATCTAGGCGACGCGCAGTGCTATTTTCTGAAGGAGCGAACAGCAAGAAAAGGTAATGTGTTCAAACAAAGACCACTCCAATAAGAAAATGGAAAACCAGAAAAAAGTCCAAAAACTTTGCTTGCTACACCATCACCGCAACCTCTAGTACACGAGTGGCATATCCTACGAGAACATGATCTCTGCGCTGTAGATTCTGTTACCGTCACCTGTAGGCATCTCGCGACGTGCCTTCGTTTGCTTCATCACATGCTGCAGCACACCATTCTGGAGAATACCTATGCGCAGGGACATGAGCTTTATTTCAGCTTGCACCTTTACCACAGCCTCCTTGACTTGAATAAGTGGTGTTGTGTCTGAAATCTTTGCTTGACGCTCTTCGATGTCGCGCTTCGTCTGATCTAACAGATCGCTCACCTGGTTGAGCTCCATAGTCATCTGCTGAACACTTTGTTGCGCCACATTCGCCGCATCAAGAGAGGTATTCAGTTCACGCAGCTTCACGCGATAGTCTTCAACCTGATCCGAAAACTGCTGAGCCAGCGTTTGCTCGCGCTTTTGAATGCGGTCCTTCGCCTTCTCCATGTCCCCAGAGAGACGTTCCAGCATCTGCTTCACATCGGGGTACATTTTCTCGACGGCTTTGAGAAGCACAGTGGCACTTTCAATGCGTGACCGCCAATCGTCAATAGCCAGTGGCCGCACTTGCAGAAGAGGAGCAACTCTTTCCACCTCCATTCTCCACTCCTCCACGTCCACCTTCGGGGTAGGTGGACGATCGGCATCAGCTTTTGCCGGTTTATTGCCAGTGACAGCGCGAACGTAAATCTCGTCGTCGTCGTCGCTGTCAATGACAACATTATCCTCAATTTCATCCTCGCCTTGTTCATCTTCGGCATCTGCTACGGCGGCCATCTCGTCATACCTCGCCACGAGGCTGTAGTCGGTTGGTTCATATTGGTAGCCCTTGCTCTTCAAAGCTGCATTGACCAACCCAGAAAGAACTGCGAGCACAGCCTCGCCGCTGCCTTGCTTCAGTCTGGTAGGCGCGATATTGGGAATGCTGATACCCATAGAACGCAACTCCGCAAGAATCGTAGTGGAAGAAGCATTTGGATCATCAAATTGCCCCGGTGCGTCGAACTCATTGCCGCACAGTTTCATCAGCCAAGCGCACAGAGAGGTGAAGTAGAAGAACTGCGCATTCGGATTGTCCATTGAAGACGGAGCAGAAAAATAAAAAGGGCTCAACGGGCTGAACGGTGGCCGCACTGCTCGGCAGAAATCTGTCTCGTAATTCAAAATTCGAAGCTTGTCAATAATATCTTCCATGGTGCTGTCATCGACGCCAAGACCATTGGCTCCCGAAGAGGAATTCTCCGCGGGCTGTTTTGTTGTCGAGGCAGCCTCTTCCGACATCCTAGTCACACGCACAAGCAAATATTTATGCAAAAATAAACTATTTCATCTCATTGATCAATCGTGACAATTTCATGTTGAGTGAAGTCAAAGACATTATGTGCGTAGTGAAATATTGGGAAATTCCAAAATTGTGCAAACAAACATAGAAAAATAGGGCAAGAAGAGAGAAAAAGAAAGGGGAGAAAATGCGTTATAGTCTAACTAAGGAGTTCGGGTTTTTTTTTCTTTTTTTCTATAATTCATCGGCGTACTTGAGGCATTGTCTTCATCGCGATAAAACAGTGTGATTTCTTCACGTTACATAATAATGTGGAGAGAGTAATAAAACACACTGCTACATTTGTTTTCCTTCGAACGCCAAATTTTCTAACTAGCTGCTTGCGCGCTTGCTCTTCTTCAAGAGTGATAATACATCGCTATTGCCTTTATGGGAGTTGATCACATATCAAATCATGATTTGTGATGCACTTCTCCTCTCAGTTTTACATTTTTCTCCGTCTCAAGAGCACTCTCCATTCTTGGAATAACATTCAGAAACATACATGTTAACATACATCTGTAAAAAAAAAAAAAATGCTTCGAAACGCTACACAAAATAATAATAATAAAAGAAGCACTATTATGCAGTCAGCCCCTTAGAAAAAAAAAGGGCAGTCAGGTTTTTGCTTTCTTGCTGTCTCACAAATGCGTTACTCCAGCAGCTATAAATACATGTTGCTTCGCTTCACAGCAGCAAAAAATAAAAAGGAAGAAGCTGTTCAATACGATGAAGACCGCTGTTTCTCACTCGTCATCCTCGTACTTGGAGAAGTACAGCTTATAGTTCTCCACAAAATCTTGCTGGAGAGCGCCAGCGTTTCGCGCGCTCGACGACTGGGAAGACACCAAAGTCCATCCCCCTTCTTCTTCCAATGCATCAAGTAGAAGAACCATCAGGTGAGACACGCCTTCACAGTCGCAAAATTGGCCATCGAGCTTGATTCTCCAATGGTCTGGGTTCGACAGGTACTCGAACACTGGCTGGCTGTTACGAATGCTGCGAGTTGACGTTGTTGCCGCAGGAAGAACCTCATTGAGACGGGCAATAGTGCTTTCTTGGACGGGCCCGAGAATTTGAATCTCGGGGCAGTTGAACGACATGTTTACAGTTAAACTGTGCGACATTTTCTTTTTAACGGGGTGTAAAACGTGGCGAACAACAAATTTTGATAACTGTCGTAACAACGAAAGGGCTTTGGCGTGTACGTAATAATACTCAGGGGATTTGCTATGCAGGAATCGAATTTTAGAAGAGAGAGATAGTAAGGAAAGAAAATAGTAGAACGAAATGTGCAGATTTCTTTGCAGTTATAGCATACAGTTTCTCTTTTAAACATATACAGCAGATCCTTTAATTCTTCTTGTGTTCTCTTTTACTAGCTACAATAAAAAGAAATTGTTTTGAAAAGAAATGAAAGGGCGAATACCTTCTACTTGAAGCACATAATTCCATTAGCTACAGTGCATAAGAAACGCAGTCATAAACAATTAAAATTAAAGCATAAAAAATGAGAGAGCTGAAGATGAACAAAGACTAACAACGAGAAAGTGAACGAAAAAAAAAAAAACAGACGTTGGCACTTGAAAACGGTCACTCTGAAAAGAAGCGCAAGGTTTTCTCCCATGAGTTGTTATTAGCACGAAGCATCTTAATAATAATCTCCTCGTTGGTGTTGTGTACCGTTTGAGTAGTAATGATTTGCTCCGCTACTTGCAATGCTTCTTTCCATCGACCCTGTCCCACAAGAGTTGTGGTAACTCGGTCAAGTTGAGTAACAGTTTTTGCAGCCGGCAGTGAGGATATGCTACTGTTCGGTGACAGTGCATCTGTGCAGGCAGAGAGAAAAACTGGAATTTTTAGATCGTAATCAGCACAGAAGACAGCAATCAGCTTTTGAAGCTCAGGCCTTCGGATGTTACTTGCATAATTGCAAACCAGTGATTCAAACTGCAGTAAGTCCTTTTTACTGTAATCAGTGCAACTTGAAATAAAGAGCGTACATACGCGTTCAAACATCCTGATAGACACGGCGCAGGGGGGAAATAAACAGAGATGCCCAAGGCAATGAACACTCAGCGACCAGTCGCGCAATGCGAGCGCGCAATGCAGCAAAGAGCGGAGGAGTGAAGGAGAAGTTTTAAAACAGAAGTTAGTTCGACTCTGTTCCACCACCTCTTTGTACTGTTGCCCATCGTGCACAAGCCGAGCAATTTCGTATTCGAACAGCTTAAGTTGTGTTTTTGAATCTGTGACTTTTTGTAGCTCACGAAGAACTGCGCACGCCCTTTCCCAGTCTTGTCGATGTGGAAATCCCTGCGCAACGGCCGTAACAAAGCCGCAATAGCTGCTTCGTTCTTCCTCTGGCAAAAAAGCAGGATTTGTTGCCATTTGATAACTGTCACTGCTTTGATTGTCAGTTGAGAGCGTCGATGATGCTGCAGTGCGTGCTAAGAACTTTGCAGGATTCTCAACTCCTGTATGTGGTGTAAGAAGTGACGCGAGGGCTAGTGCTTCTTGCCATAAACCTATTCTAGTTAAGTTTTGTGCTAAAACTTCAGCAAGTTCCTTCGATGCGCTAGCATCTCTGTTTAATTCGAGCAATTTCACGGCAGTCTTCCATTCTTTATGATTCACCAAGGCCTTCAAGACTAAAGCTGTGGCTGGGATGTCTTCTGCATCAAAAATAGAGGCCCACTTTTTCAGCTCCTCGGTGTTACCAGCACGTTTCGAAAAAAGAAGACCAATCCGTTGTGAGTGTTCGACACTCAAAGGCGAGCCGCACTCTATGAGTGCGCGGCGAAAATGGGAGAGTGCATTTTCCCATGTTGCTTCAACAACATGCGAGGACGAAACTAGTAAGCTACCTGTTGCATTGTAATGCATTGTGGCCTATAAAAAAGATGCTACAGAATAGCTTCCTAATTCATAACTCGTCATCTATAGTGAATATAAAAGGTGCATTTGCTTTGTATTATATGAAACAGAAAAAGAACGAGAGAAATGAGGAAAAATAATCTCACTAACAAGTGGTTTGGCTTTCTTCATACAGCTAGCAGATGATCGTGTAATTTCCGTTGCTTTTGTTTCTGGTTTAGCTAAAGCATGTGGAAAGCCGTTAACTCCTTGTGATCACATTTCTCTTAAAGCTTTCTTCTTTTTCTAATAGCGTCTCGAAGCAACTCTGCGTAACGCAATATAAAAGTCGAAACTGTATGCCTGCAAATGCACTAGCACACGTCTGGCGAAGGCGTGAAAGAAAGCATGCCTATGTGTCTTGTAGGTGTTGCTTTATCCTTTCTTCAAAGTAGAAGTTTTGGTCCCCTTTGCTGCGGTTGCCTTTGCACTGTCTCAGAGATTTTGTTGTTACGCGGAAAGAGTTTTGGGCGTCAAGCAATTTCTATTGACATGGCAGGGGCACACGCGTTTCCAATTTCCACCAGAGCCATGCGCTCCCTGTGTCGGCTCGTTATTTCTCCCATCGGCCCTTTCAGCAGCCCCCCCCC
>LJSK01000305.1:11161-28794 GCA_001299535.1 Leptomonas seymouri
GGGGGGAGGGGGGGGGGACCTCCGCTTCTCCGCACCTCTCCACGATGTGGGGGGGGGTTTGGGCTGGGAAAACATTATTTCCCCCCCCTCCCCCACCTACAGCGCTCACTGCATCGCGTCGCACAGGAGCACCAACAGGAGAAGGAACGCAGCGAGCGAGCGAGACAACCGAATTCGGACTATCAAGTGCCATGCACTGACCTCGGCTCTCGGCTTCCGTAAAGCAGCTCCACCACAGCGTTCGACAACGCCAGAGAGGAAAGTGGGAGTGTTGCACCAATACTGCCTGCTCCCACTCTCCCGTAGTCAATCCTTGGCAGCACCAATAGAGGCAGTCAAGGCCAAAGAGAGGTCTCTTCACTCCGTCTGGCCCCACGACCACGCCCGGCTCACCTTCTTCTGGACCTCATGGAGGGGCACCATGCCGACATCCTCGTCGGTGAGGAAGGTGACGAGATTGGAGTGATGGGCTGAGGTGGAGAGCACCGGCTGACCCACTGTCACCGCCGCGTTCACCACCGACCTTCCATTTGCCCTTGAGGCGAGAATGTTGCGCATCGACCACACCAGAATGCGGTTGCCTAAGCACGTCGTCACGCAGAGCTCCTCCGTACCCGGGAAGCGATCAAACTTCGCACTGCGGAAGCACACCGCACCCGCGCCGCCCATCTCCATGATCTGAGAAGTCGACGGCTGAAGGGCAATCGGCGCTGGCTTCTTCGCCCCCATGCGACCCTGGAAACCGTTCGTCTCCGTAACGTTGTCTTCGATGTACCTTGTTTCAATGAGGTACAGAAGCTTCGCGGTGGTAGCCACGATGTAATTGCCGTCCGCTGTGACATCGATATCCAGCACAGGTGTCCTCACCTCCAGTAGCGTCTTCGCCCTCTTGGGGAAGAAGCCGCCGGCCGGCTTACGCGCCCCGGGAGGGCCGGTGTAGAGGCGGATGTTGCCGCTGCCGTCACCGATCACGAGGTAGCCGTTGCGTGACGTGGCGTGGCACGTGAAGTCATTGGAGAGCGAGCTCAGAGCATACTCCGATGGCTGCTTGCCGCTCTCCGTCACCACAAAGGTGCGCGGATTCATGCGGGTGTCGATGTTGAAGGCAACGTTGCGGTCCAGGCAGGTGTAGACGGAGCCGGAGTCGGCCGAGGTGTGGTTTGCGTAGGACAAGGATTTGATGCCCACGTTTTCGGGCCTGTATTCCTGCACGACAGTGCCGCTGACGAGGTCGAGCTGCTGCACCGCGTTACTCTCGCCGCCAAAGAGAAGCAGCTTAAGATCGCCGTTTTCAAGCAGGGAGCCTGTTACCGTGTTGTCAACGGTCTTCACAACCACATCCTCCATCCTCCGCTGGTCAAAGCCGTGCTCCGTCACCGGCAGGGCATTCAGCGTCAAGCTGTCCCCATCATTCTTGATGACCAGCATTCGATTGAAATGCAGGGAATCGACGGCAGAGATGTTGCCGGCACCCGTGTCTGCCACCATCATGTTTTTGTGGTCAAGCTCAAAAACAGGCTCCGAGACGTCCTCGTTGTCGATCTTACTACTCGTAGCCCCGGAGAGATATTGGTACCACTCATCGTCCGGGTCCACCTCGTAACCCGTGAGGAGACTGTAGGTGCACTGGTTGTACAAGGTGACGAAGCGTTGTACGCACATCGTGGGTGTCACCTGCTCAGCCTTGTCCACCGGCGCAGTGAAGCGGAAGGCGACTGTCTCGAGCTCACCGTCGATGAGGGCTGACCAGTGCACGGAGGCGGCCTGGTCAGAGTAAGACAGCTGCAGCTCCACCCCGATCGGCTGGGTGAGAACGACTTCTTCCTTTTCGAGCACGACGATGAAGTACTCATCGGGATCCGTGCCGACCGTTCTGCGCCTTTCAATGGTGATAGTGAAGTCATCCACATCGCCGAGGGGGTCGTAGTGGGGGCGGTTGCCTTCCTCGCCGGTGTACTGATACAGCGTGCCCCCGTTTCTGAAGAGGGCGATGCTGGAGGGCTTGCTGGATGGCATTGGGAAAACGAAAGAACTTCAATGAATAGAAAGTAAACTGAAGTGTGTGTGCGTGTGCGGTGGTGGTGGAGGTGGGGGAGAAACACCGACAAGGTGGAGATGCCGCTCTTAGAAGAAGGCGTCGACGACAGGAACATAAGGCAGCCATTTTTTTTTTTTTTTGAAGCCTGCAACGCCTTCTCACAACCACGGTAATCCATTAAAGTGACGTCACGCAGTGAAATCATCACAAAGGGACGCTGCTCTGACTTTTCCCCTGTGCTTTTAATTTCTTTTAGTTTTGAGGAGGTCGTGCAAGCAGATGGCAGTGTGTGGGCTGGGGGTGGGTGGCGGTGGCGGTGGTGGCACGTTGTGAACAGAGGATGAAGGGCACCGTCTGCAGCTGCAACAATACGCATATCCGGAGGGAAACAAACAAACACAAAGAACAATAAACGCCTTCACGGTGATTCGCTGTCAAAGCGCCGCACCAGCACCACGTCCGACATGCGAATCGGTGTCGCCGTCGAACATGAGAGAGCAATTGTCTTCACAAACTCCCGCAGCATGTGCCACGGCATCCCGCGTTCTCCGACTCGCCCATTCACAGGTGCGGCTTTCTCCGATGCTTCGCCCAGGTGGCGCCAGAGAACCACCGCTTGACGAAGTGTCTTGGGCAGCACATCTACGTGTCGCAGCCGTCTCCCCGGCAAGGACGACGAGGAAGAAGGGTGAGTGGTGGCAGATGCGCTTAGCGTGGATGGCTGGTTCTGCAGCTGTTGCTGGTGCTGTGGCGGACGTGTTGAAGCTGGTGACGTGGCTGATGTGAACGGCATTGGGCTTCCGTCTGCGCCGACGGTGCACAGAAGACGTTCCCACAGCACCTCCGACTGACCCTGTGAGCGGTTCTCTTCGGCTGCGGTCGTGATGGGCCACCGCAACGCTGCCCATGCAGGCGCTCTAATCGTTGCTGCGCCATTGGTATGAGGCTCACCTGCTAGAGCATCTTCTCTCGCTTCCTCATTTCTCGGATAGACAAGGGAGGGGGCATGCAGGCTGACGGGCAGCCAAAGGTGCGTGCCATGGTCCACCGACGGCACCACCTCCAGCTCCGATATCACTGCAAAGTGCACCGCCGCAGATTCGGCAGGCGCCGTTGCAGGGTGGCGGTGATGATGGGAGACCGCCGCATTCGCGGCCACCCACGCCGCTGCC
Organism: Leptomonas seymouri; assembly: GCA_001299535.1. Taxonomy (NCBI): domain Eukaryota; phylum Euglenozoa; class Kinetoplastea; order Trypanosomatida; family Trypanosomatidae; genus Leptomonas; species Leptomonas seymouri. The sequence goes on from LJSK01000305.1 coordinate 14,372, forward strand.
GCCTTTCCACACGCAATAACAACATCTGCATCATCCTGCAGAGCGCCGAGCTGCGTTGTCGGCTCATCACAGAAGAGAAGGAGAACACCGCCGCGCTGATGCCACAGCAGACACGTGTTGGCAGCAAACGGTGAGTAAGATGCTGTGGCGGGCTGGAGAGTGGTGGTGGCAGAGGAGGCCGTCATGGCGACCGGCCCCACTTCATGCAGCGTCCAGGGGGTGAAGAAAAGACGGAGGGTGTGCAGAAACTGCTGGGTGCTGAGGCTGGGGTGATGAGTGGGGTTGCCGCGTGGGAGGACGAGCGCGACGCGAGGCAACGAGGACGAAGCAGCAGAGAGGGTGGGCTGCGCTAGCGGTTTCTCAACGCTTTCCCCCTGTTGCTCCGGTGGCTGCCGGGCCTCAGAGCGAAAAAGCGCAGGGTTTTGAAATACATCGGCCACCAGCGCGTATACGGCTTGGAAGACAGGAAATGCTTCACCGAAGCGCGCAGGGTCCACACACCACTTCTCGTAGACATCCTCCACCGTTCCCAGTAGCGTGGGCGGGGTGCTGTGACTTCGCAGAGAGGACTCCGTCACCTGCTGCACTGCTCCGAGTGTCGGGCTTGCATTGGCGGTGCTCGGGGACACGGGAGACGATGACGGTTCAACCATGACGGCAGCGGAGGCGTCGCCAAAGGCATCGAAGAGGGCTGATGCTGCTGCGTCCGTGAAAGTGCCGAGGGCAATGCGCTCCAGTAGCGCAGGGGTCAGCGCTTGAAGCGCGTCGTCGGCCGATCGAGGCCGCTTCTGTCCTGCTGGTGGTGGTGGCGACGAGAGAGTGGGGGGCGATGGACATGGTTCGTCTGCCAGGACACTGGCAAGCAGCGTGAGTTGCTCCGGGCTGCACGGGACAAGCAGCTTACGGTCGCCAAAGATGGCACCGGAGACCCTCACCACACTGGCCGCGGCACTCTGCGTGTTTGCGGTTGCTGTGGCCGTTGTCCCAGGCTTCAATGGTAGCGTAGGAACGTCATGCAGGTTACACACCAGACGCGCGGAGCGCAGGTGGGGTAGCATGCGCAGCAACACCTCCTCCGCAGTGACCACCTTGTCCTCGACGCTATCATCGCTTTTGCCCTTTTCGAATTCTCTGAAGGTGACGAGTGCATCAATGGGCGGGGCAGCTCTGAGGAGTCGTGTAAGCTGGTCTGCCATCACTCGTGCTGCGCTGCCTGAATCTGTGTTCGCGTCCTCCTCTGCGGTGTCGTCGCGCAGCATGCAGAGCCAAACTTTACTCTCGGTTCCGAACACAACTGGAATGCGCGACGGCAGCGGTGGCCTGCCCTGGCATACGAGGTTTGTGCGTGTTGCTGTCGTGGTAGTGCAGTTGGGGGCCTGGGTCGTTGAACGACTGTCCGTGCCGTCCTGAAGTTGCACCACGTGCCCGCGCACCGTCATATACACGTGAAATCGGCGGAGGGCTGCGTAGCTGTCGAACAGAGAAAGGATCACAGGGGGTGAGCGCAGGGGCAGGTCGACTGGTGGATGAAGGCGCCGCCACGGCAGTGGTGGGCGGGGCGGTGCTGTGGTGAAGGAGGAGCGGCATTTCCTTTCCATGCAGGTGTTTACCTTCTGAAAGACACGAGCAAAGAAGACGTGGAGAGTGAGGGGGGAGCTGTAGCGTGCGACCAACACCGTTGTGGTGATTTGCGTTGATGCGCCCCCGGCGGCCGAGGGCGAAGAGGAACATGGCTCCACAACGCCTTTCCATGTGAACAGAGAAGCCGCGCCGACGTCGGTGGCTGTTGCTTCCGCGGTGTCTGTCTGCTTGAGCGGCGGTGGTGTTCCTTTCGCAGCTTTCGCCGTGCAGTCCACCGTGGGTTCTGTGCCTGCCGTTTCCAAGACTCTCTTTCTGCCAGAGACGGTGGCTATTTGCAGGGCGTCGTCGTTACTCCGCCCAGCGCCGTCGTCCTCGTCATTGGCGTTGTCTTCATCGCTGAGGCAGTAGAGGTCCCGCAGACGGGAGGCACAACGCTGCTGCGCCACGGACAGTCGGTTCGCCCTTCGGTGCCCATCACGGGCCGCAGACGACACCATGGCGGTGTAGATGTCGTTCACCGGCAGCGGGCCGTCTTCTGGCGCCACACGCAACACTCTCTCCAAAATAGAGCAACACGCAGACGGCGAGGGGGTGTCTCCCGCCCATTCCACCTCGCCACTCCTCTCCCCTGTTCCCCCATCGGCCTGCAACCAGCGCGCGAGACACGCAGGTGGGCAGGGGATACACTCGTACAGCGAGACGGCCTCGTCGTCCACACCCGGGTCGGTGAACGGAAACGACACAGTGACGGTACCCGCCATCACCTGGATCCCTGTCACCTCTGCCAGTGCGTAGTGAATGCAGTAGGCGGGTGGCGGTGCGTGCGGTGCGTGCGGGGACCCACGTGCAGGCGGTGCGGCGTTCTGCACACGGCAAGGCGCGAAGACGACGGAGCCGATGGCCAACGTGCCCAGCTGAGGGCTTCCTATGCCATTCGCTGGATGTGTTGGCCGCCAGAGAGCTAAGAATTCAGAAGCAGAAAGGTGTACTGGCGGCTTGCGCGGCAGCCACGTCTTCTCTTCCGCATCGGGGTCGGACTCAGCTTTCACAGCGCTGTCTGACGCCGTGGGGGGTGGTGCGAAGGGGGAGGCCGGCATGACTGCGTTTCGACTCTCTGGTGCGTGGTGACACACGCGTGAGGTGGGTTGAGTGGGTCGTCTCTCGCTTATATATATATAACAAAAACAAAAGACAAAGAACAAACAAACAGAAGCTCAAAGGGCTGTTTACATCTATAAATATATTCATGTAGAGATAGATGTATGTAGATAGATGTAACCCAGCGTGGGCCGGCGTCTTCTATGGGTGAGATGTGATCCTGCCAAGACGGTGTGCACCCTTTCTTTTCTTCTATTCAAACGTTGTGGCTATGCGGATCTGGACATGATACATACCATGAGAGCACAGACATCTGCGTGCAAGCTTGGGGTGCGTACCGCTGTGCTTGACTTCAAATGGGGCTCCTCCGTGTTTTTCTTTTTAAATGTGTGAATATGACAGCGCGCACGCGCGTGGGAATCAAGAACAAACAAAAGAAGTGGAAGCATCGCGAGATGGAGGAGCCTGACAGGATGTACGTACGCCCATAGAAAGGAGGGAGGACACCACGAGTCGAATAACCGCTGCGAAGACACCAGGAGCGACGCGCGTGGGAATCAAGAACGAACAAACAAAAAAAGGAGCCATTTCATGGCGTTTCCCTTTCCCTCCTTCTTTTGTTTTGGGATTCAGAGGATGCCGAAGCACCGATCCGGCAAGCCCCGGTGGAACGCCAATAAAGACCGATTCGATTCTATTTTTATTGTAGCAGAATGCAGCAGTAGTCACGAAATATGCAAGGAAAAGCTTCACGCCACACGCACCGCACCCCCCCCCCTCGCTCACTCCTGGGTCTGGGTCTGTGTGTGTGCTCCACCGACACCGTCTCCCTCGGTCAAAGCCGATCGCGCTCAGTCACTACGCCTTGAAAGGGGCTAGTGAGGCAAAGGACGGGCGGCCGTGCGAGCACGTGTAGTACTGCTCTACGTGCTCCAGTGCAGCCACCATGTGACGCGCCGCCGCAGGTGTCACGGCGTCGCCAAACATAATCGCGCCGCGACAGGAGCGAGAGATAAAAAAGCGAAGGAGAACCGACGGAATCATGGGCAGTGAGGAAGAGGCGGGCGTAGCTGACGCCCCTCCAAGAGCCTCCAGCTCCTCCACGGTGTCTGCCAGAGCGCGCAGAGACGTGATGCGGTGCTCTACGCCTTCCACCTCCAAGCACGGCCACGACAGGACGGCTGTTGTGAGTTGGTAAGAGCTTGTGAGGGAGGGATGGCGTGAATCGACCTCCAGCTCATGTTGGAATCGCCATCCCCACTGAAGCAGATGAGGTTCCACGAGCGTCACACGTAGGCGCCAATCCGCAGGAATCAACACTGGAAACGACAAGAACGCAGTGAAGGGCGGCGTCTGGGGGATCGAGAAAGACGTGGGCGCTGCCAGACATGAAGGGAATCGCGTTTTCTTCTCCCATTTTTGAAGGAGACGCGTGTTTTGCTGCCGCCGCTCAAGGGCGCGGTGCGCGTGATTACTCAGCACGGATATGGCAGACACAGCGCCGCTGTCGCAGCCCTTTCTGTTTCTCTGCTCAGTGCTACGGTGTGTTGCGACTGTCCGCTGCAACTCCGGGTGACAGACGTACGTATCCGCAAAGCACAGGAAGAATTCCAGGCGAACGCGCTCGTGGACCGCGTGCTGGTCCAGCACCCACCATCGTCGATGATGTGGCTGGGGAAACGCATGAAAAGGCAATGGGACTTGTAGACATCGTGCTTCTCCAGGAGGCAGCAACGCACTTGCTTCTTCCACCTCTTCTTCATGAGCACTCCGACGATTGGGACTTGGCGCTGTCTCTGGATGCGTGCAGAGACGCTGAGCCACAAGAATGAATTTACGAGCCCAAGGAAGAACGGAGGTATGGGTCAACTGTGCAGACCCTATAGGCGGTGTCAGTGCAGGGCTGCAACGTGCTGCACCTCTTGCATCTGCAGTTTCTTTACCTACCGGTGCCCACGACTGCGGGGGCTTACACGCCCGTGGCAGCTGCCGCAACACGCTGCCGCGTCCAGTGTCCAGCAGGTGCCGCATGCGAGCCATTCTCTCTTCCACCGTTACCGTGGTATGCCCCTCATCCAACGCTGCTGTTGACGCTTCCAAATTTGTGTTTCCAAGTCTGATCGCAGCTGCGTGTTCGGCCTGGACGCTTCCATCGCCCTTCTCTTCTTGGATAACCGCCGCCAGCTTTGGGTGAAGGGAGACGGGGGTGCGGCGTGAGAGCGCTGCCGGGGTTTCTGTGAAATACGCAGATGCTGAGTCAGCAGCACGGCCACCGCAACTCGTCGCGTTCCTCCAGAGAGTCTCTGATGTCAAACGCACACGATGAAGAGACGTCGGAGCGGCGGCTCCGTGGAAATCGCTGCCCTCACTTTCTAAAAGCGATGGAGGGGGATTGGTTGAGGATGAGGGCAAGATGGCTTGCATACCTGGGGCAGCTGCCGCCTGCAGAATGCGCTGAAAAACGTATTGCATGCGTACGCGGACTCTACCGCTTCTCCCGCAGGGAAGCGAACTCAGAGTCGGATTGCAGGTAGGGGCAGCGGCAGCAGGGCCTTGCATATCAACCGCCGGTGACGCGTGAGCGGCGCTATGCAATGCGTGTGTTGGGGCATCGGACGCCGGTGCTGAACGCGCTGCCTGAACACTTGCCTGAGAACAATAGGGCGGAGCCGGCTGTGGTGGCGGTGGCGGTGGCGGCTCTTCTCTTGGTTGCACGCCTGGGACTTCTGCCGAAGCCGCGGGTTGACGTCGTGCACAGAGACACTCCACCGCTTCTGCATACAACTCAGTAAAGGACGAAGGGAGGGAAGCGCGTTCTGACGCCTCTCGCTGCTTGCTTCCCGCACGCTCCGGCTTACCGCGCCGCTGGCGATTCTCGTAGAGGTGCGCCGGCACGTACACCGCATCCACAAAGATAAAGACAGGAAAGGCGTTGGCGAAAGAGCCGAAACGGCTGCGCAGGGAGCGCGAGTGTACTGTCACCACGTCGTAGGCCCAGTGATCAGGATCCAGTACACGATACGAAGGGAGGGGTGCACTCGTGCAAAGTGCCGACGACTCAGCGTGCGACGCACCCTGGTCGCCCACGATGATGAGAAAGGTTACCGGGTGCTGGCGGTCACCTGAAAGGCCCTCCGTGAAATGAAGCGATTGACTGAAATAAGGGCTCCTATCGAGAAGGGTGCGTGGCAACGGCGCCGCTGGCGACACAGGAGTGCCGGCGATGGATGGGGATCGATTGGATGACGTGTGGAAGAGCACCGCGAGCCTCCCACACCGTACCACCACTTCTGTAAAACGCGAGAAACCCGGATAGACATCCGCTCCCTGTTTACCACACGGCGATGCTGCGCTACTTGACGTGTGTGACTTCTGAGTCGGCTGCTTTTGCGTCGATGACGCGTGCGTGAAAAGACGGCTGATGCAGAAGACATCGCAGAGCTCCCTAGCGGTTGCTTCTCCACACGTTTCACTACGCAACGCTTCATCGAACGGCAGCGGGGCCTGTGTTGCTCTCTCCGAGGGAGATTGCTTCACCGTTGTCTGCCTTCGCATTTGCTGTGCAACCAGGAATCCACTGTGTAGGCCGTAGCGGTCACAGGAGAGCCCCTCCAGAGTTCCTCGCTTAGCTGGGTGAGCCGAAAGGCTGTCGTCTGTGTAGGCGTCTACTGCTGCAGTCACAGGTTGGCATACCATCTGTAGCGGAGCGACCGAAGGACCGCGGCGAGCTGTTTCGCCAACCGTAGCGTTGCCACGCTTCGCTTCCGTTACGGCGCTCCACATGCCTGCACTTTCCGTGAAGAGGTGGGCGGTGAAGACGGGGGACGGCTCCATCGTTTCTGTAGCATCGCGTGGGGTGCAGGAGTTGGCTTGCAAGTACAGCGGTGCTAGCACAGTGCACAGCGCAGTTTGGAAAAGCACTGTAAGAAGGTGCCTCTGCTCCTCGCGCCGTGTGCGTTGGGCAGCGGCAGATGTCTCCGCCCAGCGTGACGAAGAATTGGGAGGGCCCAGCAGTGGGCTGCTCAGCACACCGGGGGGCGTCACCTTGAAGGCGGATTGGCGCAGCGGAAGGTTGCCAAATAGCCCGCGAACACAGCAGCGTGAAACGAGCAGGACACCATCGCTCTTGCAGGCAGAGCACCAACGCTGCTTACCGCAGTTGGCCGGCGACCACTGGCCCCTTCTCGTCTGCCGACTGATCGGAGCAGTCGCGCTCGTTTCTTGCCCGCCGTGCCAGCGCCTTTCAACGCACACATGAAATGCGGAGATCGAGCCCTGCCCGCTGTGGTAAATGCCGTCACCGACTTGATGGTCGCTATGGCGGACGTGGGGTGCCACACACCACACCGAGACACTCACATCGGCGCAGATGGACGCCAGACGGCGGAATGCATGAAGCGGGGCTGAGCGGGAGGCCGCGTCTGCGATTGTGGCGCCTTCCATCCGATTTCTTTTGTGTTGTTGCGGGTAGGGTGCCTCACGTGCATGGTCGAAATGCCGCTGACAGAGATCTCGCAAGTCGTCGCTGTCGATGGGGAGTGCAACGCATCGCTCGATGCTCCATGAACATGCTGGCAGGGACACCGATACATCGTTGCTGACGAGATGGCATCCATGAGGAGAAACAGTCCTTTCGACTGCCACCGCGGAAGCTACGGAGGGCCCGTGCAGAGCGGCAATAGATTTCGAAGGATGCTGCTTGCCATCGTCACGACAACGTCGCAGCTTCTCGGAGGACGGCAGGGTGCTGCGTCGAGTACGAGACACGTACGAGTTCCACACTTCGCTCTCGAGTGCCGGCAACGCAGCCTGTGCCACCGTGGCGAGTGCATCGGAGAACGTGGGGAACTCAGCACAGGCGGAGAGCACTGTGGCGTCTTCTTGAGGCAGCAGATGGATGTGACTAGAAGTGGAGTGTGAGGAGGGTGCTGCTGCGGCGAAAGCAGGCATGCTGGAAGCAGTGGAGTGGCGAGGAGACACTGCTTTGAAAGAGAAGCATTCGATATGTGTCTGTGTGTGTCTTTATAACAACAGGAGAAGAGGGCAGATGAAGATATCTGAGTAAGGGGAGATGCCGGAGGTAGTGTGGCTACCTTTTAAAAAAGCAACTACTGTGGGGTGCTGCGTATCACGCAACAAACATTGACCTTACAACAACAACACCAGCCACAAAGTCAAAGCAAGAACGCTCTGATGGACGCTTCGGTGGTGACTACAGTGCTGAACAAGTATCATCTCTCGATCCAAAACCGGAGCAATCGTTCACAACAGTTGAAAAAGAAAGGATTCCAAAAAAACAAACAAACAAACAAAGATCAAAACAAACAATAAGGAAGAACGAAGCTTTTCTTCTTTGTTCTGTATGCGTGTGGACATTACGGGCTCGTCGCAGCTTCACATTTCAGTGGCCTGTGGGGGGTGGGGGGTGGCACACACCAGCACCTGCGAAGAGCAGTGTATAGACGCACCTACAGTTGGCTGAGCGAAGGGCATCGTGTTGAAACTTTCCATCCAAAAGAAAAAGAAAAACAAAAAACGGTGGTGGCATCGAAACACCGCGACACGCAAATCGATTTCTAAACCAGGCGGAACTCCAGCACACGAACAACAACAACAAGTAATAATGATAATCGTAAAAGAAGGAGATCAAGCAAACGACTGAGCCCAATCCTACCCAGTCTTTCCACGCAAAGGCAGAAGCGCGGCTTGGCGGGTGGAGGGCCAACCCAAAGTTGACACGACCTGTTGTCACGGATGGCGCTACTGACAAAGGAAGAAGAAATAAAAACAACTATTATTATAAAGAAAAATAGCGAATGCAACCAGAAACAAACAAAACAAATAAGCAGCAGCGCGTAAAGGAAGACCGTCGCGGATGTTCAACAGAAAGGCGTGGAGACTCCTGCAATGGCAGAGGGCTTTGATGCATCACCGAGGACGGCTCAGCACAGACGTATCCGACCACGTCATTTAGAGAGAAAAGAAAACAACAACAACCTGGCTACGCCACGCCGCCTCATTCGAGGCGCAGCACCATCACCTCACTCTCCTGCTGCGACATAGGCGGCAGGCCATCGCTTGTCACAACTTCCTCTTCCACCTCTCCCGTTATCCGGCTCGGGGACACGAGATTGGGGTCGCCGTTCGACGCACGCTCGTTGATGCTGTGAAGCTCCACACGGAAGGGGTTTGTGGCCACTAAAAAAGGCCTGGTGTGGGCCGCGTCAGGCGATAGCGAGCGCTCACACAACACTGAAACTCGCTGCCCACTGGTGCTGAGGGTGGTGCCTACAACTATCCGACGCTGCTGCTCTTGTTGCTGGTGCTCTTCCCACGCGTGTGCAGACGGCGCCATTCGCTTGCTCGAGGGTAGCTCAAAAGGAACAATGACGCTTGGGGCTAAGAACAAGAGAAGGGCCGTCGTGCTCAAGGAGCATTGCGATAGTGTATGGGGGGTTTGGCTGCTGTTTCGCTGGTCCACGTTGTCGCTGGTTCGTCTCCCGCTGCTTGCTCTCTGGGTTTGTGGCGACGCAGAGAAGAGGCGTGCGGTCAGCGGATGGTGTTGGAGGTAATACACGCCACTGCAATGCGCGAGTTGCTCGCATCTGCTTTCCTTCGACGCTGTTTCATCGAGTGCTGCGGCCAGCGACCTCTGCGCCTCCTCTTCCTCCTCATTCTTCGGCTTCCCGGCAGTGAAGAATGTGGCGATGAACAGATGATGCGGCGCTTCCGCGGAGCTGAGTCGCTTTGAGGAATCCCAGAAGAGGCAACCGAGTAAGAAGTCAACCCACGCGTACATCCGCAGCTGCTCCCGCTGCGTGTCACTCATTTCGCTGGTCGAGGTCGTCTCTACCACAGCCGCAAAGGCGCTAGGGGAGAGACGGTGACACGCTGCCACACTCAGGGTAAAGGTTTGCTCTGTGGGATCTGCCTGACCACCGGGAAACAAGCGTGACAGGAGAGCACACTGCGCTGGCGTCTCCCATGTTGTGACACGCACCTCCTCGTTGCCAACGCTGCCGTTCATGCCTCCATCCACAGCACCGGGAGAGGGTGACGCAGCGGTGGCACCGTCCTGTGCGTTGATTGGGCTTATTGCTGCCGACAGGTCGCCGGGGGCGTGGATGGCGGTGCCCTGCAGGCGGTAGGGCTCTGCGTGTGCGCGCTGCTGCCCCGCAGTGATGTTCAACACCTGAATGAAGCTCTTCCAGCACCGTTCCACCGCTGCCTCCTCTTCGGAAGACTCTGAGACAGGCCGAGGGTCTTCACTGTAGGGGGGTGCTCTCTTTCTACCTTCCTGCGCCGTCGGGTGGATGTCGCACGAAGCGCTGTGCAGGACGGCGCTGCTGCCGCCGCCCGGTTCAGTACAGTGGCTCGCCTTCCTCTGCTTGTAGGCCTTCCAACAGACTTTCACCATAGAAAGGAAGCTGGCATCGGGCATGCCAAGCACCTCGACCGCCGAGGAGAGCATCGTGGCGTCGTCGCAAGCGTTGGGGAGGAGGGCATGGCCCGTGTGCAGCTCATAAAGGACGCAGCCGAGGGACCACATGTCGATGCTCGTCGTGTAGGGCAGGCGAAGCGCCATCTCGGGGGCGCGGTAGGAAGGGGATTGGAGGGGGAAGGTCACCCCGGCTTGACCGGGTGCCAGGGGCTTCGCATGGCCCAGGTCGATGACTGCAACTCGAGAGGAGGTGCGGCAGACAGATGCGGAGAGGGAGTTATGCAGTTCGGGTGACGGTGAGGGGACCCTGTGTTGTGGGCCTGCCTGTGAGACGGCGCTGGTGGAGCTATCGTTCAGATTCAGCCGAGTGAATTGCAGCTCACCGCTATGAGTATTGTCTGCGAAGGAGGCTTGCGAGGCTGCGGTGGCAAAGGTGGTCACGCCGTTCGTGCTGTCCTCAAACGTCAGAGCATCCGTTTGGCGGGCGAGGTGGGGGGAGGAGAGTATGCTGGTGCGACTCGTCGCCAGGCCTGGCACTCGTCGTGACGGTGTGTGCGGTGCGTAGACAACAGGGGGACTCTCGCGTAGCTCTCGGCTTGCTGGTGCCGTGGCCACGATGCTGGATGGTCTTCCGTCGTCTTCGCTCCCTTCTTCCGACGCGTAATTGCGAAGACAGTGGAATGCACCGCAGGCGGGGGCAGGCGTGAGGCAGACGGTTGCCACCTCTTCTTCTTTGTTCTCGACCGCCGGTGTCGGCTCCTCAGATACGCTTCGCCGGAGGGGTGAGATGGAACTAATGGATGTAGCGGCTGGTAGCTCGTCAGTTGGATAGCCGCGGGGGAGCAGAGGTAGATGCGCCGGGCACGGAAAGAGTGAGCCGCTTTCGGCAACGCCGTGACTCAGCGCGCGATCGGCAAAGACGATGTTTTCTGGCTTTATGTCGCCGTGCAAGAGGTGTGCGGTGTGGTGCAAGAAGGCGAGGGCGTAGGCCACCTGTGCGATGATGCTCGAGACGATCAGCGGAGGAAACCTTGAAGATGCTCTTTGCTGGGCCGAAGATGTCTTCGCAGAGCACTCGGTGGTGCTGTTTGCGTTTGTACGCGATGCAGCAAGGGAGGGGTCTTGACCACTTGTCTTCCTGACCCCCACCGCTGCTGTCTCTTCGCACCCCCGCTGCAGCTCCTGCACGTCGCGTACGCTGAAGCCGAGAAGTGGAAAGACGATGACGTGGTAGCCGCGGAACTCGAAGCGCGATCGTGGGGTGAGGACGCCAGCGCTGAGGAGGGAGCGCTGATCTGCCAGGGACAGGCGCCAGGTGAAGGAGGGAAAGCGGTGGTGATGGCGATCGTGCGCTCTTTGCTCTGCCTCTCTGATGTGGCACTCCGTCTCTCCTGCAGCAGTATCACAACACGCTCTGACTTGCTCATAGACGTTCCACTCATCCTGCGCCGCTAGCTCGTAGAGAGCCCCCCTTCGGATCAGCTTGAGGGCGCAGTGCCGCTCGGGGCTGAGAGGTGGCGCCGCGTGGTCGATAGCGCGCACGACAACGCTGAAGGTGCCGAAGCCGAGCACCTCGGCGACTTCGTAGCGGAAGCTGATGTGCATGCCTAACGTAATGGGGAAGTACGAGGACAAGGACGAGATGGGGGTGTCAGCCGTAGTCACGGGTACGCAGGCGGCGGTGCTCGGTGTCGACGTCGACACGCCCTTCCCCCTTCCTGGTGCACTCACCGCATGAGCATTTTCTTCTTCCGTATCCGGCGGAGGTGTGGCTGTTGCCACCGGTGCAACTTCAGTCATCCCACACGCCGTCCGCGGTGGCAGGGCAGGGCCGCAGTAGTATACCCGGTCGTACTGAAGCATCTCCTGCGCCTCCCTTCGGGTGAGGCGGCCTGACATCCAGTAGAGCGCCTCTGCTGGGGTCCACGGCGGCGGCGGCGGCGGCGCGCTGGAGGCGTTGAAATCAGCCACACTAGAGTTTGCGTCGCCCGGGCTTCCGTCTCGCGCCGAAATGCATACGTGGTTGGCGGTGTCTCTTTCGTTCTCCCGTTCCCCTGTGTGGGGGATGCTAGGAACGGAGAAGGAAACGCACGTCTTGTGTGGGGAGTTGATACGGCGCTCCCTGCCCGTCCTGCCGTCAGTGTCTTCACTTCCCCTCTCCGTGGCGCCGTGGCACGAGGCAAAGGGTGTCGCTTGGATGGAGGGGAGGGCTGACTGCACTGGGTAGGCCAGGGGAAACGCCGGCGGCGTCGCCGCACAGGAGGCCGGGGAGAGCCAGTCGACGCTGATGCTACGCGTATTTGCGGTGGGTAGCATCGCATCTTCCGCCCCCTCCACTCTCCTCTCAAAGCTTCCGCTGCAGGTCGGTGATTGGTACTGGACGGGCGTAAGCGGCTGCTGTGAGCCGGAGAAGTGTGGTGTGGACGATGGGGAGCGCAGAAGAGGATTCAGGCGCGGCAGGAGCGGCGCATCGGCAGGGGAGTGCAGCACGTCCGTGTAGCGTGCGCTGTGCGAGCTCAAGCTGCGCGGATAGCAGCTCGAGTGCTGGGGAAACTTCACGGTGTCAGCGGAACCTCCAAGACGGTTCTCGCGGGTCCCTCGCACGATGGCGGAGTCCGCTGCAGAGCGCGTACGGGGTGCCTGAACTGGAAGCGAGCGTGCAGTGTAAAATAAAGCGTTCTCCACACGACTAACGCTGGTACCTTCAACACGCGGCTGTGACTGCGACGGCTGTGATCGTTGCTGGAGGCTGCCCGTCAAAGGGCCACGACGCTCTGCGCGCGCCGTGGGGGCACTGCCATACGACAGCGCATCAACGTCCTGCCGCTGCAGGCTGTTGATGGAGCTAGAGTTGCTGCACAGGTCCAGCCGCGACGGCCACCCGCGCCACCGAAGTTCAGAGGACAGTGGGGCGGCAGGGATGGCGCAGGAGTGCGTTTCAGAGACCACCGCGGAGGAGGGTGAGAGACCGTGAAGAGGGAAGGGGTCGTTGTTAGTGAGGGCGCTCCCCTTTTCCTCATCTACGTAGTCGGAAGACAATGAGACTTGGCTGCTGAATCGCCACGAGGTAGCATTTGTGTTGTGCCGGGCGCGGTTGAGGGCGAAGGTTGCAGAGGGCACTTGGGAGCTGACGATGTCGTCCCTTTCTTCATTTACGTCGGCTGGGAAGCTCTGAGGGATAGGAACGAGGGTGACGGGCTCCGCTTGCTTGGGCGGCGGTGGCGCTTGGCACGGACGCGGGCCTGCCTCCTCTCCCTCCGCCTCCACCGCGGCTACTACCTCCTCTTTCATCGAGGCGGCTGGACTGTGGCTATCCCGCAGCGGATGAGGCCCCTGTGAGGTGTCACAGTGCGGGGACGCAGGACGCGCAGACGACTGTCGTGTGAGCGACCGCGGCATGAGAATGGGCGTTTTGGCGACGGGTGGCGGCAACGCCAAGGAAGAGATCGTCAGTGACTTGGAGGTGGAAGCGCAGTAGGCGTGTAGCACACCAAGCGAGGTGTTCTTCGCAGACGCAGCCAGCAGACCTGCCTGACCCTCCCCTTCAACTTTGACGATGCTTGTCTCGCCATGCAGCCTTTCTTCATTCGACACTCGAGGGCATAGGCTTGAGCGCGCGGGTGCCGGTGTCGGGCTGAACTGCGGTGGCATCGGCACTGACGTACTGAACGCACCCCCTTTCGTACTTCTTGTCTGAGCCGCAGGGACTGCAGACGCACCTTCTGCGGGTTTCTCAGCTAGAGGAGAATTGAAGTGATCTGATAGATGCAGCTCTCTCTCTGAACAGTGCATCCTCGTCGGGCGTGGGCCCAAGGACGGCGACGGAGGTACGTCGGAGGCTTGGGCAGAGGGGATGGAGGTTCTGCAACGTGGGCATGGTGGCACGGGGGTGCCAGGTGCCGTGGGCAGCGAGGACTGCGAGCGGGAGGGAGGTGTGTGCGGGGAGCAGCACCCGCCACTGTTTCTTTGCTCTTTGTGCTCGCCCTCCGCTGACGTCACTTCCTCGGCGCTGCCGCGCAGTGAGTCACAGTAGGCCCTTTGAGGGGAGATGTCGCTTCCCCGCTGCAGCGACTGCTGATCCTCCGTCTCCCTACCATTTCCACGGCTATGGGATTGCGTGACCAAGTCTTTCACCTTCGTAGCAGAAGGCTGTTTAACTTCTGCGGTGTACAGGCGGACTTCGGAGATCCTTCTTCTAGTTTCAATGGCAGGTACACCTACCGACGTTGACGAGGACTGTGTGGAGCTCATCGACGAGGCAACCTCGTAGAGGACACCACGACCAACAACAACAACAACAACA
>LJSK01000306.1:18687-29865 GCA_001299535.1 Leptomonas seymouri
CCCCCCCACACACACACAGAGACACAGACAGACAGACACTCACATCAAAATGAAGGAAGGCGCCACTGTAAAGTGGGGCACTCGTAGAAATCATTGCCCCCCTGCCCCACCCTCCTTTCGTCACGTAGGCTGCGTAGCTTCCACGAGACTGCGAGGAGGAGCACCACGGCCGTCCTGTTCTTTACACTGAGTGCTGCGAAAAACGTTTTTCTAGCAGCCTTGGCTTTATGAGGGGATGCCACCGGAAGCGATGGGGGCGGAGTCCCCTTGACTCTATCTCGGTACAGCTATCTGAAAATGATGTTCTCACTGTTTCTTTACGGCCAATTCCCTTTTATTATTTATTGGCATATCTTTCTCCTGCTCTTGTAAATGTTGGCATCGTGTCTTCCCTATCACACACACACGCATGTGTGGAATTTGGGGACCGAAGACAAGTACATCCCCCCGATCTACGACAAAGCCTGATCAACCGCCACCCATCCTGTTTTATCTTCTTTCGTAATGCCACTCCGCAAGAAGCAGAAGCGTGATGTCGTACGTGAAGAAGATCTGGTGAGCGATGAAGATGAGGAAGAAGCACCGAAGATTATGGTGCGGCTATTGGACGAGCACGGCACCCCTAACGGCTCGCAGATTCTGCTGCCTTCCACGGCGACGCCGAAGCAGCTCGACGAACTACTTTCGTCGCTCATGGAGGATGAAGACATGAAGTCTATCCCGTACGCCTTCTTCATTGGTGGTGAGCAAATCAATACGAGCGTCCAGGATATTCTCTTTCAGAAGCAAAAAGATGATTTTGTGGAGCGGATGCTCAAGGAGGGGCGGCGTGTGCGACCGCAGGACGTGGAGAGGCTGGAGTTTGCTGTACCGGAGGAGACGGTGGTAGAGATCATGTACAAGCCGCAGGCCGTCTTTCGCGTCCGCCCAGTGACACGGTGCGCCGGCACGCTCGACGGTCACAGCGAGGCTGTGCTGGTGGTGTCGTTTTCGCCGGATAGTCAGGTGCTGGCGACTGGTGGCGGCGATAAGGAGGTGCGCATTTGGGACATGAACACACTGACGCCGGTGCAGGAGCTCAAGGCACACACTAGCTGGGTTCAGGTACTTTCCTGGTCACCCGACGGCAAGTATTTGGTGAGCGGAAGCAAGGACGGCGTTCTCGCGATTTGGAAGCACGACGGTGACTACGGCAATTTCAAGTGCAAGAAATACAAGGCACATACGCACTACGTGTCCCACGTCTCATGGGAGCCGCTGCATCGCAACCCTCTTTGCAATCGATTCGTCTCTGCGAGCAAAGACGCCTCGTTGAAAGTGTGGAACGTGGACACCGGACTTGAGCGCTCACTGTCCGCACACCAGTCGTGCGTCACGTGTGTCAAGTGGGGCGGGGAGGACCGCATCTACTCCTCCTCGCAGGACCGCACCGTCATTGTGTGGGAGGCCTCCACGGGCTCGCCGCGCTGTGTGCTTCGGGGCCACGCGCACTGGGTCAACTTTTTAGCCCTCAGCACGGATCTCGTCATCCGCACCGGTGCTTTCGATCACGAGGACCGAAAATTCGTCACACGCGAGGATTTGTGCGTGCACGCGAGACGGCGGTATGAAGCTGTGGTGTCGCGTTTTGGTGGGACAGAGCGGCTGGTGAGCTGCTCGGACGACAACACGATGTTTTTGTGGAACCCGCAGCTATCAACGACGCCGGTGGCGCGAATGACGGGCCACCAGGGCATCGTCTTCCACATTCAGTTTAGCCCAGACGGCACCATGCTCGCCTCTTGCTCCGCTGACAAGAGCGTGAAGCTGTGGAATGCGCAGGATGGCAAGTTCATCACGACATTCCGCGGCCACGTAGCGGCGGTGTACCATGTTAGCTGGAGTCTCGACTCTCGAATGCTCGTCTCGGGAAGCAAGGACACGACGCTGAAGCTGTGGTCCGTGGCAAAACGGGAGCTTGTAGAGGACATGTCAGGGCACAGCGACGAGATTTACGCCACAGACTGGAGCCCAGATGGGCAAAAGGTCGCAACAGGTTCCAAGGACAAGCGCGTCCGAATCTGGGTTCACTAAGGAGAAAAACACAGCGCGGCGTGCCGTGCTTTGTTGATGTTACCACGAGTAAAGCTTGTTTTTGATTTAAGCGCACGTGTAAACGAAGTAACAGCAATCCGATCATAACCACAGGACGACGAGGCCCGCTGCATTCATCAAGCAAAGCGCGCTTGAAAGGCAGGGAAATCAATGAAGGGGTCGAAGGACGCCGCTTACCACTCCCCTTCACAAGTTCATGAGTGCTTACGGCTTACGGATGTATCCCTTGTTCTGGAGGGCACCAGACAAAGACAGCTCAATCAAAGTAATCTTGCCTGGGACAATGAAGAGAAGCAAAGGAAGAAAGCTTTTTATTTTATTTTTGGGGTTTTCCTGTTGCTGACTACTTCTTTCTTGCTGCATTTCGCGTCTGTCTGTCAACTTCCTTTGTTCCTATTCTCACCCTTCTTTTGCTTCTAAAATGCGCGTGCCGATTCCTTGCACTTTTCTTCTCTCTCCACCACGCCGCTTGCTGGTGTCTACGCTTACATTCAAATACGCCTGTGCACTGATGTTGGACACTTGTGTCGCTGCTGCAGCCGCGTCTTGCGTGCCCATCCTGCGTTCTCGTGTATCAACATCACTTCCAGTAATATTCGCAAATGGCGTCTGTTGTTAACGACAAGGAGAGGGTCGAGGAGAAACCTCGTCGCCAGCCCACGTTCCGCGAGGGCAACTACGAGATCAACTATATTGCCCTTGCTGTAATCGCGCTGCCGATTCTCGGTGCCGTCATTGGGATCTGCATGGGTGTCCCGCTGCAGTGGAAGACGTTCCTCGTGGGCGCCTTCTTTTACATGTTCAACGGCTGCCTCGGTGTCACCGTAGGTTACCACCGTGTCTTCTCTCACCGCGCCTGCACGGCGTCCACCAGCTTCCAGTGGCTGTGCGCCTTTGCCGGCGCCGGCTCCTTCGAGGGCTCGGCCAAGTGGTGGGGCCGCAACCACCGCATTCATCACCGCTACGTGGACACGGAGAAGGACCCCTACAACGCTCTGCGCGGGTTTCTGTTCTCGCACGTTGGTTGGATGATCATGAAGCAGGACTATTCTCTCCTCGGTAAGGTGGACGTCTCGGACTTCAAGTACAACCGTGTAATTCAGCTACAACACAAACACTTCTTCAAGCTCGCGATGCTCTCGGGTGTCATCCTGCCCACCCTGATCTGCGGCCTGGGCTGGGGCGATTGGCTCGGCGGGTACTTCTACGCCGCTCTCGCCAAAATCGTGTTTGTGCACCACTGCACCTTCTTCATCAACAGCCTGGCGCACACGAGCTTCTTCGGGGCTGTGCAGAACTACTCGGACCGCCACTCGTCCCGCGACTCCTTCGTGTGCGCGCTCTTCACCTTCGGTGAGGGCTACCACAACTTCCACCACGAGTTTGCCCAGGACTACCGCAATGGCATCAAGTGGTACCACTACGACCCGACCAAGTGGGTCATCCGCACTATGGCGTTCTTGGGCCTCGCTAAGAATCTCGCCCGCACGCCGAACGCCGTCATTGATGCCAATTTCAACAAGATGCTCCTCAAGAAGGCGCAGAAGACGGTGGAGCAGGCGCAGGAGCGTCTCGACCAGCTCGAGATCCCGGCATCCGCGGAGTGGACGTGGGAGAAGGTCCAAGATGAGGTGGCCAAGGGCCGCAAGCTGATGGTCGTCAACAACGACGTGATTGACGTGATGCGCAGCATTCCCACAGGCTCTGGCTACACGCACAGCAGCAGGGATATTTTTTGGTATGCGAACCACCCTGGCGGCCAGCGCATTCTGGACATGTTTGTCGGCAAGGACGCGACGTCCGCCTTCACTGGCGGTGTGTACGGGCATTCGAGCGGGGCTGAGTCCTACCTGCAGCACCTGCGCGTTGCCACTCTCAAGACGGTCACTGCCTGAGTACCGCCGGCACGAAGATGCACCAAGTCGGGTGGGTGCACCGTAAAATGGAGAAGTTGCACCGACTTCTTCTGTTTGCTTCCCCCTTTCTTTTTTCAATTTAACGGTTCCCGGTCACAGCGAAAGCGAGAAGAAAGTGCAACACAGAAAAGAATGCGCTCTTGTCTGCAAGTTCGTTCTCCGTTTATGCCCAACGCTTTGATGATGCCCGCACAGTAGTGTTCTGTGCTTAGCCCTTTGCAATACGCGGGGGGGGGGTACAAATGCCACTCCAGCGGCGAGCCCTCTCACCCTTCTCTCTCACGTAGGCGTACGGGCGACGAAGGGGGAACTGAAAGACAGTATTCTGCTCCGACGTTGATCGAAGAAGGAGCAATATTAAACTTATCGCATTATCAGAACGTAAGCTCCTTTAATCCTCCTTGTCCATTTGGTTGTAGACTATGTTTATGGATGACCTTGCCAGCGCAGCTCTGATGCAGTGGAAACAAAGACAAGGAAGAAGACAGTGCGCGTCACCGCCGTTTGAAGTGATCACAGTCAATTCCGACTTCCTTCATTCGCCGAGACTCAGTGTCAGTTTGAGCTGTAAAGCAAGAACCGAGCTGGATTCAAGCCGCTGTCCTAACAGTTCTTTGCTTTCTCACTCCGACTTCATGGCTTTCTCTGCAGGTCGAAAGAGCGAAATGGAGTACAGTTTTTAAGAGAGCACTTCCGTGCTTCAGGCTTTCTTTACTTTTTATGTGAGGGACAAAAACGCAACAGAAACCTACAGGGCTTCGTTGTGGCTTTCTTTTATTGTCGCTAATCGGAGGGCAGGGTGGTAGGCGAGGAAGAGACACTCGCGTAAAGTTTTAAAAGGTCTCGGAGTCTCCCGCTGCCCTTGTTGCCTATTATTATTATTGTTTGCTGTTGTTGATTTGCTTTGCTTTTCTGTGCTGTCCACTGAAGCCATCGTACGCGGATCCGTCTTTAGAAGTGCGGAACACGGCTCCGCAGACGCGTACTGTTTCCCTTAGCAAAGAGGAAAAGAGAGACAGCAATGAAGGTGCCAACATATAAAAAAGTCCCACATGGACAAAAGAGTATATTTTGGGGGGCAGGTGTGACCCGCGAGAAGACTCCCTCACGGGGGCTGGCGCCCTTTAATAACTCTGTTTGGTAACATCTCTGGATATGCATCGGTATTGCTTTCGAAGCGGCGGGCAATATAACGTGACGCAACGCCGCCTAGAATTTAGTGGTGAGGGCTGAGATCCTCAGACTTATCTTGTGGCGGTTTCGCCCCATGCAAAGAACAATGACAGCCCTGCAGGGCTTCATACTGCACTACTTCAGATCGTTGAAATGGGCAACAGGACGAAACGCAGTCGTATGAGTGAATGCGTGGTGTGCTGGTATATAGATGTATGTATGTGCCTTGTAGAAAAGGTGGTGCGCTTCCTTCGCGCTCAGATGCTCGTTTGCGGACCAAGTGGCCCGTGAAGACGTGAGGGTGATGCCTTCGGTGGACATGGTTCCCCACATTTCACCTTTCGACGCTGCACTACACTCTGCCATAATGCAACAGAAATTGTCCTCACCGAGTACATCCATATCGGACAGTCGAATCAAGCTTCCACGCACACACTGCGTTCGATGTGGAAGGATTCCATCAAAACCAATCTTAAAATCACTGCAGGTGTTGTTGTCATTATGTCGTTTTCTGCATTGGCGGTTTCTGCGCTGCGGCGCGGCGCACTGCGGAAGGCGGGGAGCCATGCTGTCGCCGCCACTACTTCCATCGCGGACGGTTCCTTGCGCGGGTTTCCGCGGTCCATGGAGCGCTACGTGGCGGCGTACTCGAAGCGCGCCATGTCCGCTTCGGCACCGCTGTCCAATGCTGCCAGCACTGGCGGGGGTGCAAAGGGAGCCGCTGACGAGAAGGACACGCAGGTGAAGGCGGGCGAGGGGCAGGCGCCAAAGCACAGTGTCGTCTACACGAAGACTGGCGATAAAGGCACATCGGCGCTGTTCACCGGCGAGCGCCGCAAGAAGACAGACCCGGTTTTCGAGGCGCTCGGCGCGCTGGACGAGTTGAGTAGTCACGTGGGACTGGCGAGGGCGATGCTGCGCAACTCGCCGGAGAAGCGCGAGCACGACGAAGAGATGGTGACGATGCTAGAGGGTATCCAACAGGAACTACTGAACGCTGGCACGGTGGTAGCGACGCCGACGGGCAAGGACGCAGCGGACGAGACGGCGAAGCGCATGACGGACATCCTGGAAGGGTACCGCTTCCCCGTGAAGACAGCGGAGATGGAGAAGGTCATCGACGTGATTGACAACCGACTCGTCCCCTTGCGCATTTTTATTCTGCCTGGTGGCGGCAACGTGGCGTCAGCGCAGCTGCACGTGTGCCGCACTGTGTGCCGGCGGGCGGAGCGGCGCATGGTCGAGGTGCGCGACCTGTACGGGGAGGGGTACAGCGACCACCTGCGGCAAGCTACCGTGTACGTGAACCGGCTCAGCGACTTTCTTTTTGTCGCCGCCCGCAGCGTCGCGGAGGAGGACATTGTCCGCAAGTACGACTGAACAGAGCAGCCGCACTCTATCCCTCTTTGCAGTATTGTGTGTGGTCACACCTTTTTTAATTTATTTTTCTCTTCTTTTCTTTTCCGTGGAACAGACGGCTTGAGAACTCGGCTTGGATCAGCCATCCGCCTCCCTGGCGTGCTGCCGGACACACACACACACACAGACACACGCACACGCTCCTCAACCCTGCTCTTCTCCTTCTGCTCCATTAGCGATGGAGCCCTTCGTTTTTCGTGTCATTTCTTTACTATTTCTCTTTACACTTGAAGTACAAAGAGGCATCGCCGCGTGAACACACGGGCTCGGGCGAAGCTTACTTGCACATTGCGGTGCGCCGCATGCGCGTGCGGTACCAGGTGCATGTATAAAGCTTATTGACACTTTGGGCTAGTAACCACCGGAGCGTATTCTTTGCAGTGCAGTGAGTGACGCTGCGTACAACTGCGTTGCTGAGGTTTGCCTGCGTTGCTGCGCATGAGCGACGGTCTTCTGTTCGCTTCGCTGTTCTCTTCGAGCTTCCTCTCCGCTCCATCACCTCCTTGCCCTCCTTTCTCGGTTTTCCCATGTTGGTGCTCCTGCCGGCCACCCGCACAGCAGAAGTTCCATCCGTCCCTTCGCACCCGACCTGTAAGAACAAAGCAATCGTCTCATTCCCATTTAGCCAACCATTTCACGTGTGAGCTGCTACCTGCTTTTATTCCTCAGCAAAGCCACTCTTTGCTTTTCTTCCTTCCGCCCATCTGCTTATTGCCTATTTCTCTTCTCCCCTTACCACCACCCCGCTCTCAAGATGGCCGAGGCGGACCGTAAAAAGTGGAACTTCCGCATCCGCCTGATCATGTACTATGTCTTCGCCCTCGCGTACTTGGCGGGTGCTCTAGACTTCGGGATAGAGCACCATAACTACTGGGCGTGCACCGGCTTTGCCGTTGTGCTGCTCTTCATTGCGCTGCGCATTGTGCTCTTCGTCACGCCGCAGTGGCGCCTCTACCAGATCTTCCCGCCGGGCAGCTTCACCCGCATTGCCTACCAGACCTTCTTCCTCACCGCCTGCCTCACTGGCGTTGGTCTTGGCTTGTGGCTGATGGCGCGCGGAATCCAACACCACCAGTCGTGGACATCTGAGTCGTACTTCTGCGCGATGACGGGCATGTGGATGTGGGCGAAGTGGGCCTACTTCGTGACTGTCCCTATCTACGAGTTGCGCGAGGACACGCTGGAGGAGGAGTCGCTGATCATCTTGGGCTTAGCGGAGCCGACGACGTTGACGTGTGAGGTGAACGAGCCGTTGATGAACAAAGAGCACTAGACGTAGGGAACTGCTTAACCAAGCGGGTGTTTCCGCACGTCGCAACGCGTGCACGCATGCATGCTCTTGTCCCTTTTTGCTTCCTATCTTTATGTTGTTGTATAGAGGTATTTGTTTTCTCTCTGTCTCTCATGTGTATTTGTGCGTGCGCGAGGTCTGGCCAGGGAGGCCGGTGAGTAGAGACCTGTCGCGCCTCCCTTCTTTACTATTTTCTCTGCTTCCCGGTTTGTGCGGCAGATCCTGAAGCGCGCGTCGTGGGACGGCATTGTGGAGGGAAACGGAGGCTGCCTTTCGCTGCTCTTCCTTGCTTATCCCTCCCTTTTTTTTTCTAACTCCACAGACTTTCTGCTGAGCGAGCTCACGGCGAAGATCAACTTTCAGTCCGTTTTAGTTTTCTCGCCGTTGGTGATGTGTAGCACACGCAATGTAGATCATCCCCGCTCCTATCCTTCCGCAATGCTGCGTCAATGATACTCTTGTTATTGACATTGACGGTAGTTTGCGTATGCTGAAGGCAGCGCGCGGAGCAATGGGGAAGAGCAGGGAAATCAAAGTGCGAACGGGAGAGCACCCGCAGGGTGACACACGCTCTACTTTCCCGTCTTTTTGTTTCCTTCATTGGTGCTGAAAAAAGAAGAAGAAATGCCAATAGCTAACAACTGTTTTCAACCTTTTTATTTGTAACTGTTTAGTTCTCTGTAGATCCTTAGCCGAAGTATGAGAAGCCAAGGACATAAATATAAGTACATATTTTGATTTTTGTTTTTCAACTTAAGAAAATCAAGAAATTTTTGCTCTAATGCCAGCAGGCAGTCCATTGGTAAAGTGATTTGGCTTCTCTTGTTTGACCTCTTTAAATACCGCAGGCAAGTAAAAAAAACCCCGACAAAAAGTATGCTTTTAGTGATGTTTCTGTTCACCTAAGTTTTTTGATATTAGTGTAACGCTCAAATACATATATATGTAGGCACAACAGTGGAAAAGGTGAAAGAGGAAAGGGCGAGCGAAAACTTTTCATAGTCTACGTATTGCCGTTGAAGCCACCGATTGTGCTGGCCACGTGCGGTTTGTGCGTTTTCCTCAAGGTCTTTACCTCTTTATAAAAAAGATGATAATGCTTGCTATTCAGGAAACGTCGTTGACCCTGGATTGTGTGCAGCCATGCAGTCGGTGTAGTACACTTCTAGGCCTGCTGGCAAAGCTTGCCGCTCTCCGAAAGAAAGGATTTCGTCGGAATTGCTTTCGCTTTCGGATCCCATCTTCTCTCCGTTGCCACTTTATCCGTCCATCAAACTCTTCGTTTTGCTCTTCACGGAATACCATTGGGCAACCGTTGATTCCATTTCATTGCGTATGTGCTGCAGACGCCTTTTCTTTTCCTTTTAAAGGAATCATTTAATGTGTTCGCTTCTAGTCACTGTCTTGGTTGGCATATGTGCTTTTGCAGCATGCCTTGTGTTCGTTGAAACAGACCGTTCTGGACCAGGCTGCACGGCGCTGTACTGCCCAACGCCGCCGCTGTGCGAGCGGGCAACACTCACGTTCCGTGAGCGTGTAATGTGTGGCTTAGGTAAAAGGCCTCTCAATCCGGACACAAAGGAGTTCCGAACCTACGTCCTCACACAGCTGCGCAGCTTTGTGAGCGAGTCCATCAAAGGTCAGCTGGCGGCGCCCGCTGTAGTGGAGATGGTCGAGTATAAACTGCACCACCTCCATGAGCCGATGGTGCTGCACTTTGCGGGGGACAACGGCGTCGGCAAGACTCGCTTGGCGGAGCTGATTTCCCTCGCGTACGGTCAGCGCTGCGGGGATGAATTGTGTACCGTGGGCGACTCCACCCTGGTGCTCTCCGGCACCGGGTACGACGGACTGTCCACGGCGGAGTTCCGGAAGGTTGTAGTGGAGCTCGTAACTCAGCACGCGCGACGCCATCCACGTGACGGGGTAATCGTGATCAACGAGCTCTCTTCTCTGGAGCCGAGCAAGGTGCGGGTGCTGCTGCCGGTTCTGGGCCGCGCGAGTGAGTTCCCTGAACATTTTGACGTGAAGGTTTCAACGCAGCTAGTCATCTTGACCACCGACTTTGGTCGTGAGGGGCGGACACGCGGCAAGAGCCTCTCGGAGATGCGCAGCTTCATCAACAGCGAGTTTACGGATTTGTACAGCGCGCAGTTCGCGGCGCACGTGCGCACCCTCCCGTTTCTTCCCATCTCGCTGAAAACTGCCGGAGAGATTGTGCGTGTGGTGGTGAGGGAGATCGGGTGTTCTGCCAAGCCGCCTGTGCGTCTCGGCATCACCGACACCGCCGTGCTGTGGATAGTGGAACGGACAAAAGGGATGCTGTCGGTGGAGAACGGGCGTGCCGTGGCGCAAGAGACAAAGCTGCGAGTGGGCTCTCTCGTAGAGAGTCTGCAGGCGGAAGAGACATCGCACTTGCCGAGCAAGGACATCAGACATGACGGCACATCACCCAATTGCGATGAGCCTGAGTGCCACATCGATGTGGACGAAGATGGCCAAATTGGTCTCACGTGTTGACGCTACCCAAGGAGAGACCCTTCTTGCTCGCGGCCCCTTCCTCCATACACAAAACACCAGTAACGGAAATATTCAAAGATTTTTTTTCGTTCTTTCGCATCGTGTTTGCGTGCTTGCTTCCATGGTGAGCGCTGAAAGATGCCTTTTTTCCTGGTGTGCTGTGTGATGGCAGCGCAGGGCTGTGTTTGCCACAACAGTGATCACGAGGCTCGCTTATTTGCTCAGCAGCATTTCATCATGACGTTCAAAACAGAACTCATACTCGAGAACAACACGAACGAAGAAAACGGTTTGCCTGTGCTCTCCATTGAACGTGGGACAGCGCTTTCTTCCAATGCATGAGGGAAATAGGGGAGTGCCGTGTTGATTCCTAAGAAGCCTGAGAAATGCAACATTTCAGCCCAACGCCGCCTTCGCAACTCTTTCTCCGGCTCTTCAATGCTTCTCTCTTCTTTCTCTCCTTTCTTTACGAGCGTTGCTCCTATGCGCTGTCTGCCTGCACTTTTTTGATTTGGCACACCGTTTTCTTGTGCCCCCCCCGTTGCCGTTGTTTTGAAGTTGGTTCCTTTTGTCGAATCATGCCGCCGAAGTTTGATCCCTCTCAGGAGCTCATCGTGATCGTGCGCGCCGTCGGTGGTGAGGTGGCCGCGACCGCGTCCCTGGCTCCCAAGGTCGGTCCTCTTGGCCTGAACGCCAAGAAGATCGGTGAGGATATCGCCAAGGCCACCAAGGACTGGAAGGGCCTGAAGGTCACCTGCGAGCTGC
>LJSK01000307.1:0-26928 GCA_001299535.1 Leptomonas seymouri
CCCCGCCCCCTCCCCCTCGCCACTCCTCCATGTTCTCATGCGGGCTACAGAAGCCGTGACAGGAGATGTTTCAGCACCCATCGCTTCTTATTGATTTCCATTCTCCTCTTTCTCATTGTGCAGCTTGGATTCACACCACAGGAAACACACACGCTTGCACTTACTGGTGCCGTACCGCATCCGTCCAGATGCTCCCGACGAGTCCCACTGCCCGTGGCGTCAAGCCGCTGGCCCAGTCGGATTTATCTATAGCCGCCAGCACCGCCACCGCTGGACCACCGCCTCATCCGTCAGCACATCAGCCCACTCCGCCGTCCCCCATGGCGGCCTCCATCTCCGTCTCCACCCCAACCGCTGCTGCGCCTTCTACACCAAATAAAGATGCCGAGGCGGTTTCCATGGACCCGGAGGCGCTCTGGGCGGCGCTGGACCTCCCCGCCCCCGAGTCGATGCCCTCCCAGCACACCGCCCGCCGTGTCATCCTGCTCGGTCGCCCTCTGAGCGGAAAACGAACCGTATGCCGGCGGCTGTGTTTCGCTGCAAAGGCACAATATGCTGCCTCTGAAGACGGTAACGAAGACCGCAGTGACAACACAGCTGACAACGGCCGGCAGCCCCTGTACCTTCCCTCCCCCAACGACGACGAGGATGCGGGGTTGCTCCCGAGCCAGGGACTCGGGGGGTGGAACATGCCAGGTGCGTTCTCTACTGTCGGTGCGCTGCAGGAGCGGACGGCGGCAGGTGCGCATAACCACAACGCTCCCCTCTCGCACGGGTCGGGCGTATGCTTTGAGTACGTCACGCAGCGCGTGCCGACTAGCATTGCACGCAGCGGCGAAGAGGGCAAAGACGCGTCCAGCGCTGCTCGACGGGCTGGTGGTGATGGCACGATTCGCCGGACCACAGAGTTCTTCTGTTGTGACTCTGCCGGTGCCTTAGCCATGGCGCTGCCTTCAATTGAAGATGTGAAGACGGCAGTGGTGCTTATGATGGTGGATGTGAGTGACGTGGCCACCATCCAACAGCAGCTTGACTTCTGCTATACGACGTTGGGCTCCTACGTGACCACATTGTTGCGCAATCAGGCGCCGACCAACGACGAGGTCCGACGGCTGCAGCTGGCCGCCGCCCAGCAGGAGCACTGGTTCGCAGAGGAGCAGAAGCTGCGCGCGACGCGGATCAACTTAGCGAGCAGCGTCAGCACTTCCAAGGAAGGCAAGAATGATACACCCTTCAAGGACCCGATGGCAAACATAGTCAAGGTCAACAACACACCCTTTCGCATCCCCTCCTCTGCCGGCACTGTGTGCACGATGCGCAGCATCATCGTGTGTACAAAGGCTGAGGGCCTTGAGCGGGCCTCGCGTGCGGTCGGCATTTTGGACGGCGGGGGCGGGGGTAGCGACAACGACACGCTGTTCGCGCGCTTGGGTATCTCTGCCGAGCTGGCCGCTACACTGCGTCGCTCGCGCCTGTCGCTGATGTCGCTGATTTCGCAGATGATCCGACTGTACGCGATTGACCGCAGAGCCGCCGTCGCCTCGCTCAGTCAGCGGGTGAACATGACCACAGCTGGTGCCAATGGTGAGTACGCCGGCTCTGCGTTGGTGAACCCCTTCTACAAAGGATTTTGGTCGTATATTTCCTACGTCCTGTACGCCAGCAAGGATGCAAACTGCTGTCCGCCGAGTGATGTGCTGCGCGTTTGTTCTGCACGCATGCATCCACACGGACTCCTCCCGTGTGGCCTGGACGCGCCTGGGCTGCTGAACCACTTTATTACATCCGATCCAAACCAATTTGCTGACCTTCTTAGCGGAGTGAATGACGAGGTGGCAGGCTCGGCGATCCGCACGACAGCCGAAAGCGTTCACACTCCCGACGGTATCTTCATGCTCCATCAGAGGTACATTCAACTTGCTCAAGTGGACGTTTCTGCGACTTGTGTTCAGGGCGATGGGGCACCGGCCAATGGAGAAGAAGCTGGCATGGTCTGGGATACCTTGTAGAGGGCTTTCACGCATATTGTGTGGGGTGCCTGAGCGCATGTAGGAACACCGGCACGGGTTTGGGCTCCTTGTAGAAGTCGCTTAAACAACGCGGAGGCACTAGCAGGCGCCTTTTCTTTCTTTTTTGGTTGTTTTCGTTTTCTCGAAACAGGCGGGGGGCGGGGGCGCGAAGCCGCCCGATGCAAACCACTCCTCGCAAAAATATAATCGTAGTTGCGATCTCTTTTAGCCCTTCCTATCGTCTGATTTGTTGTTGTGCGCCACGTTGCCGCTGTAGAGTCCCCATCCTTAATACAAGACGTAACGCAACCCCTACGGTGCCCTCCGGCCGCAATGGAGCTGCCACATGGCGAAGGTCGGGATGTCCCCGCAGCCCCTCAGCGCCAACCGCCCCCCTCCCCCCTTTCTCTTTTTTTTTTTGATGGCCCGCGCAGTCACGCGACTAACACGCAGCGCCGTAGATGTCTGTACGCCCCACGCCAGCTTTCGTGTGCCGTCAGGGGGCGGGTACTGCGGCGGAGCGCTTCTTCTTTCTCAGAGGCACCCTTTTGCCCTTTGATGCCCGTATCGTGCATTTTGATGTCCTCCCTCCTCCGCCCCGTTACTTTTGATTGTTTCTACTTTACCTTCCTCCGCTGCGTGGCTGGGCTTCGGGATTGATGCACAACGCACAATTCCCTGCCCGTGACGTGTTTCACGCTACACACGCCGCGCCACGCAACTCCTCGGTTGCTCTTTGCCGACTCGGTTCCTTCGGTTCGCAGGACACACCGTGTTGACCGACAATGGAGGCCGATGTCTTTCTCCCACCTCATTGGGCCTTATTGTTTTCTCGCTCTCCCCCCTCTGTTTCCCTGTATTTGCACTCCTTTTGTTCCGCAGGGTGCAGCTTCCACCGAAGACCTCCGGTGACATGAACAGCATCTCCTCTTATGCGCTTCCTTCGCGGCGCTCTACCGGTAGTTGCCGGCTATTTATCGGGGCCTGAGGAACGATCACCGCTTCTTCTTCCTGCTCCGTGGGCTCTCTGCGCTTTGCCCTTCCTGCGAGTCACGCGACCTCCGTGAGCGTGCCCCCTTTCTCTTTCCTTGGCTTCCGTCACAGCTCATCGACCCCCTTGTTTCCTCTCTGCCCCTTTGCACCTTCGCCTACTCGCCCACACACCGTCAGCTGGTAGCGCTGTTTCTTTGTAACTCGCCGCACCTATCGCCTGCTCTCCAATTCAGTGACTCACACACCCCTTCTTTACTAGCAAATAGGCAAGCACACATACACATACAGTTGCCCACAATGCCCGCCGTCCATGTGAAGAGTGACAAGGTGCGCTACACGGACTCGTCCATCGAGGTGCAGTACGACTACCACAGCACTCGCGTGAGCCGTGGCGCAGATGGCGCAGTGGAGGTGGAGCCCATCACGCACCACCTGATGTTCAAGACGGAGCGCAAAGTGCCGCGCGTGGGCGTGATGCTGATCGGATGGTGCGGCAACAACGGCACGACAGTGACAGCTGGCATCCTTGCAAACCGACTGGGCCTGTCGTGGCGTACGCGCCGCGGGATGCAGTCGGCGAACTACTTCGGGTCGATCACGCAGTCGAGCACGATGAACATGGGCTTGACACGCGACATGCAGGAGACGTTCGTGCCGATGAGGGACGTTTTACCGATGGTGTCGCCGAACGACATGGTGATTGGGGGGTGGGACTGCAACAACATGAACCTCGGTGACGCAATGCGACGCGCCGGCGTGCTGGACGTGCAGCTGCAGGATGCAGTGTACGATCACATGAAGGAGCTGCATCCGCTGCCAGCGATATTCGACATTGAGTTCGTGGCGATGAACCAGAAGGAGCGGGCCAACAACGTGATTGTGGCGCGCGACCGCTGGGACGCGGTGGAGCGCGTGCGCGCGGACATCCGAAACTTTAAGTCGGCGAACCAGCTGGACAAGGTGATTGTGCTGTGGACGGCCAACACGGAGCGGTTCAGCGAGCACAAGGACGGAATCCACGACACGGCGGACAATCTGCTTGCGGCGGTGAAGCGGAACGAGCGCGAGATTGCCCCGTCCGCGCTTTACGCGCTTGCCGCGATCCTGGAGAAGTGCAGCTTCATCAACGGCGCGCCGCAGAACACGCTGTGCCCCGGGCTGATTGAGATGGCGCGCGCGGCGCACGTGTTCGTGAGCGGCGACGACTTCAAGAGTGGGCAGACGAAGATGAAGAGCGCGCTGGTGGAGTTCTTCGTCGGCGCCGGCATCAAGCCGGAGTGCATCGCAAGCTACAACCACCTCGGCAACAACGACGGCTACAACCTGTCGGCACCTAAGCAGTTCCGTTCAAAGGAAATTACAAAGAGCAACGTCGTGGACGACATGGTTGCGTCGAACTCGATTCTATTCCCGGAGGGAGCGCCGAAGCCGGATCACTGCATCGTGATCAAGTACCTGCCGTACGTGGGCGACAGCAAGCGCGCGATGGATGAGTACACCTTCTCGATCTTCATGGGCGGGCAGCAGACGGTAGTGCTGCACAACACCTGCGAAGACTCGCTGCTTGCGTCGCCGTTGATCATCGACCTGCTTGTGCTGACGGAGCTCATGGAGCGCGTGACGATCAGTGCGAGCAACGGAGTGCAGACGCCACCGGAGGACTCCTTTGAGCACATGGAGACGGTGCTGTCCATCCTGTCGTACCTGCTGAAGGCGCCGGCGGTGCCTGCTGGGACGCCCGTCGTCAACGCGCTAAATCGGCAAAAAGCTGCGATCGAGAACGTGCTGCGTGCGATGGTGGGGCTGCCGTCGGAGAACAACATGCTCCTGGAGTGCCGGGTGCCTTTCATGCGTGAGGAGCACGTGAACGGGGAGTGAGCGGCCCCCCCCCCCAGCACGTCAGCGGCAGCCGTGATGGGTGACGCTGAGGGGGCCGACCAACGATTCGCCGCCCTCCCCGTTCGCCCGTTATTTCTTTTCTCTGCGTTTTGTCTTCCATCTTCCTCTTTTATTTTTCATCTGTGCGACATGAAGCGCTCCCTGTGCGACCCACCGCCAGCTGCTCCCCCTTTAGCCGCCCCTCCCGGTCTCCTCCCCATTGTTCTCGCGTGTCGGCGCGTGAGACAGAGGGGATAGGCGGTTGGGAGGGGCCGGGGGTGAGCGGGCACGCTGCCCGCGCCGCGACTCTCCTCCAACGCCGCCCCTCTGCCTGATGCGTGGTGCGATCGAGACTCGGCGCTGTGCTGCAGCCTGCGTTTCGTCCTGGACTGGTGCAGCGTTCTTTACATTCATTCTGTAGACCTGTTCTGATTCTTTTTTTCTACTGTGCCTCTTTGTTGTTGTGTCGGCCTGATCTTATACTCAGCCCACCGATGCAACCGTAACGTGAAGGAACCCGAAGGAACCCCCACCCCCACTCACACACACAGGTGAACTGCATATGCTTTACGGATCAGCCTCTCTGCGTGGTTTTCCTAGGGGCAACTCACTGCCTTCATGGCCAAGTGTTGTTTGTGGCTTTAAGTGCGGAATACGGCGGCGCTGAGGTGCCGCGCCACTCGCTATGCTCTTCTTCGTTGCTCGACACTGCACGGATAAATATTAATTTGATACTGTTTGCTTGCTTTGAAATGCTTTCTCGCTTCGTTGCTCGCCGCCGCTCTTCCTTTTGCCCGCTAGCAGACTTTACATTGCTGCCATTCTTCTCTGTAAATCATGGCCCTCTGATGCATATCCTTCTGGTCCTTGGCCTATGCGCCCTCACATCAATACAGAGGCTATATAGCAGCTGCGGTGGTGGCTTCGAAGCATCCACGACAGACAGTTCGGTAGGTGTTCCACAGGACAGTGCATGCAGCCTCTTGTTTACCTATCCTTTACGTTTCTGTTGCTTCTCTTACGCGGATGATAACAAGAGAAGATGGACCGCCGAGTTCGGGAGTTATCGCGTATTCCCTATTTGCCCCCAGCAAGGCGCAGTCTACCGGCACGACAACGAGGAAGTCGACTAGGTCAACTAAGACGACCCCTGATGCCATGCCCTCGTTCAGCAAGGCTCCGTGGTTATGTATGAATCTTGACTTCGGAGTTCGTTGCGACGGCTACGAACCCACGTCCGCCAGCGGAGCTGGCTTGCTATACTTCTCCAACAATGGATTGGGCCAGAGCCTGATCTCAATCTTATGCTGTGTCATCCTTGCCTCCCTCTTCGGCTTCGATGACGCGCACTGCAGCATCACATCAGCATCTCCAACATGGCGTTTTCCATTAAGGTTTTCGCTATGCTGCAGCCACCACTGACCTCCTCCTCTTGCTGCCAATGCTGATGGCAACCGCCAGAGCGCACATCCACATCTACATGCCGCTCTTCCTGCAACGCAGGGATGCAATGGACAGCTTTTAAATGACCGAGGGCCAGTGCCGCGCAGGCAGGCTCTACCTCCCCTACGTCCTCTACAGACCGATTGCCTCCGTGATGGGGAGCCTCACCACCTGCGGAGAGTCCGTCACTTGCTTCTCTTCCTCTTGCGAGCCATAAAGTTATCGCGTTGACTGCGTTTTACGTGACTGCCGGTCGGCGAGCGTGATGAAGGCGTCGTGAACCAAAGACGGAGGTGTGTGTGTGTGTGCGCGCGCGAGAGCATGGTGCGCTACAAGCGTGAAGCGGACACGCTTGCCCTGTACAGTGTTCTTCCAACGAGGGTGTGGAGAGTGCGTTGCGGGGGGGGGGTTCATTGTTTACTGCTTTGTTTTCTCAGCGGGGAGCTACTGACGTCACGGCCATCAGCATTCCTCTGAAGTAGTGAGTCTGGCTTCTGTGTGGCGGACTGAGGGGTGAACTCCGGCGGCGACTGCGCCTCTCCCCCTTGTTATTGTAACACTCTCTCGAGATTTCCTGGTGTTCCCTGCTATCTGATGGATCTTTAATTACGTGAGTGCTGCGCCATTTCGTAAATGCTGAGGGCCTCAGCATTACCCGCGGAAGCTCCACGAGCGCCAATTCCCTTTGCGTCTTCATCTCTGAACTCTCTCTCTGCGTTCCCCCCCCCCACACACACACATTGCTCGCTACTACGACGCGGTAACACCGATCGCTCTCCGGCCAGATCCGCCCCTTGGTGGACATTTTCAAGTCAGTGAAGACGTCTCGTTTAACGAAGTGCTGTGTTGTGCCACTCCGCCGTGTGCTGCCTCGTGCGCCGTTTCCTCCTCTTTCCTTTAATTCTCTTCCGTTTCCCGGTGCTCGGTTCGCATCAACATCGACGCCTTCTGCCGTAACGGCCAACACAATGAACGCTGACGAGCGCTACGCCCTTCTCCGCAGCGTCGGGGAGGAGTGCATCCAAGAGAGTGAGCTGCGTAACCTCATTGAGAAGAAGCCCAGCATCCGTTGCTACGACGGCTTTGAGCCGTCTGGCCGCATGCACATCGCGCAGGGCATCTTCAAGGCGGTGAACGTAAACAAATGCACGGCTGCGGGCTGCGAGTTTGTTTTTTGGGTGGCGGATTGGTTCGCGCTCATGAACGACAAAGTTGGAGGCGAGCTGGAGAAGATTGGCGTTGTCGGTCGCTACCTGATTGAAGTGTGGAAGGCGGCAGGCATGGACATGGAGAAGGTGATCTTCCTGTGGAGCAGCAAGGAGATCACGAGCCACGCGGAGGTATACTGGCGCATGGTGCTGGACGTCGGCCGCCAGAACACGATCGCCCGCATTAAGAAGTGCTGCACCATCATGGGCAAATCCGAAGGCACGCTGACCGCCGCGCAGATCCTCTACCCTCTCATGCAGTGCACGGACATCTTCTTTTTGAAGACCGACATCTGCCAGCTGGGCTTGGACCAGCGCAAGGTGAACATGCTGGCTCGCGAGTACTGCGACTTGATTGGCCGCAAGCTGAAGCCTGTTATCCTCTCGCATCACATGCTAGCCGGTCTGAAGCAGGGACAGGCGAAGATGAGCAAGAGTGACCCGGACAGCGCCATTTTCATGGAGGACACCGAGGAGGACGTGGCGCGTAAGATCGGCCAGGCCTACTGCCCGCGCGTGGTGCAGTCAGCGCAGGACGTGACAGATGACGGAGCACCTGTGGCCACCGACGACCGCAACCCGGTGCTGGACTACTACCGGTGTGTCGTGTACGCCCGCCCGGGTGTCGCCGCAACGATCAACGGCCAGCGGTACGCCACCTACGACGACTTGGAGAGCGCCTTTGTGCAGGAGCAGGTCAGCGAGGCGGAGCTAAAGCAGTGCCTCATTGACGAGATCAATGGGCTGCTGGCCCCTGTCCGTCAGCATTTTGCGACCAACGCCGAGGCTCAAGAGCTGCTGGAAGCGGTGAAGTCGTTCCGCAAAGGTGGAGCCGCCCCTCCGCTCGCCGAGACGCAGCTGCCGCCGGCACCGGAGAAGCCGCATGCCTGCATGTGGATGCCAGCTCTGCTGAAGTTGCCGCTGGACATCGCGGAGGCCATGGTGGTGGCGGTGAAGAGCTTCTTGGCAGCACACCCCGACGGCAGCGTGACGCTGATCCTGCCGGATTGGTCTGCCGTGGCCAGCGACGAGATCACGGGTGTGGAGAAGGACGTTAGCGCGGCCCTCGAGGTGAACTCTGCTCTTCTCCAGTCCTTCGGCTTGCCCGAAGCAGTGAAGATTGTGAAGGAGGACGACATTATTAAGGGCAACAGCAACGACTTCTGGGTCGGTGTCATCTCTGTTGGCCGCAAGAACCTGCTCAATCACATCGAGGAGCTCTACGGTGGTGAGGTGAAGAACGCCGGCCAGGTGGTGGCTGCCCTCATGCGCGTCTCGACGGCGCTGCTGCTGTCCGCCTCGCACGTCATCTCGACCTCGCTGGACGGTCAGGTGAACACACTGGCGCACGAGTACACCAAGGGGCGCATTGAGTGCCTGCAGACGTGCGAGGGGACCATTCCTCCGCTGCACCGCCCCGACGCAGCCCCAGCGGTGCTCGGCGCAGACGACGTGCTCTACCTGGACGACAACGACATGGACATACGCCGCAAGGTCAAGAAGGCGTATTCGGCACCTAACGAGAGCGCCAATCCCGTTATCGCTGTGGCACAGCACCTGCTGACCCACCTGGGCTGCCTGAGCATCGAGCGTGGGGAGGCAAACGGTGGCAATCTGACGTACGAGAAGCCGGATGCCCTTGCGGCGGACTGCGGCAGCGGCGCGCTGCATCCCGCTGATCTCAAGGCATCGGTGTCTAAGGTGTTGCTGGAGCGGTCCGCTGGGGCGCGTGCGTTGCTCAACGGACCCCTCAAGAAGAGCGTGACGGTTCTCCGCAACGCTGAAAAGAAGATGTCGAAGAAGAAGTGAGGAAATAAAAGGCGGGGCAGCGATTTGAGTTGGCTGCGGCCGGTGTGACCGCCAGCGGTGGTGATGGTGATGGGGCGCGGAGGAGCCCGCGGCCATCCTTTTCCGTTGTCGTTTTTATTTCACCACCATGACGTGTTGGCGGGCTGGAGGTGCTGATGGCCGTGCTAAATCCTTCTGACGGCGCCTAATGATAGTGGTGTAACTAATCGGAATAGCGGTGAATCTTTGGCGTAACAGAAACATCCGGAATGTAGCCAACCATTTCGTCAGCAGTGCAGGTGCCCTTGTGCGGTTCATCGGAGTTTGTGTGTGTGCATGTGGGTGGGGGGCACTAAGCCAAACGTATTGCCCTCTGTGACACTTGCGAGTTCTCGAGTGGTGTGCCCGTAAGCGTTGGCTTCTCTCTTTTCCCAGAAGCTGTGAAGGCCGATGCATCAACGTTGCACCGCGCTCATTTCTCAAGTGGCTGGATCGTGCGTGAAGGGAGGGTGAGCGTTCCAGGCCGCTGTCTACTCCTCCACGATTTACACCCGCCACTCCCTTCTTGTATTTTTGTTTAACAAGTAAAGTGCTTTGCATACAGCACATGTATATTTCCTTATATATCTTATTTATAAACTGACATATAAAGGTGTATACCACCCTGCGCGTTGTGCTGTAATGTGGCCCTTGCAACCATCTACTCCGCGAACCGTGGCGAAGGTGCTGCGCAGGCCCTACAGCGGGAATTCCATGTCTTCTGCTGTCACTCTGCCGTCTCTGCGCTGCCCCTCCGGTGATCGACAGACTTTCTTAACGGAGACGGATGTTACCGTTGCAAGACGCCCGGTGCTGCCTCCGCCCACGCCGCGATTGCAGTCGGCGCCCGGCCCCCGAAGAGCTCCATCCAGTGCGGCTCCTCATACACTGATGCTCCCTCCGAGTGCTCCACGGTGTAGTAGCGCAAAGCCCCACGTGGCTGGAAGGACGCGCCCCGGCCAGCACACACGCCGGCCAGTCGACGAGGCCCTATTCTGCGCTTTACGGATGGAGGGTGAAGACACGGTGGCGGCGCAGCTCCGGAAGCTCGGCCCGGAGCGACTCATCAGCAGCTTCCGGAGCCTCTGCAGCCGCCTCAGCATGCACCACGTCACGGCAGCTCAGTTTACTTTCTTATGTGCTGCCGTGCTGAATACGGCGGTATCGCAGCGGGACTGCGAGGTGGTCTTTGCGTTTCTTCGCACCGAGCGAGGTGCCGGCAGCCTCGACGTGGCCGATCTCCTCTTGCGACTCCGGACCCTCTTCGCCTCTCCGGACATCCTCTGTGCCCTCCAGCTGAAACGTATGTTGGAAACCAATGCACTCAACGAGTACTCGGTGTCGATGGATGAGCTGCACAAGACCTTTGCTGGGCTGCATCGTCTTATTGAGCCCGGCGCGCTGAAGAGTCAGGTGTCTGCTCAGTGGGAAAGCCTGGAAGAAGAGTTGTCCCGCATCCAGGTCCAGTATGCCGTCTTGGTTTCAACGTTTCGCGTGGCCGCGCGCCGGCTTACGCCATCGGTGTGCGCCATCGTGCAGTCTCTGGAGTGGGATGGGACATGGAAGGAAGCAGAGAGCGAGCCCTTGACCTCATCGCCCACCTGTGCCCCCGCCACTCCAACCCCTGACGTAGGCCGCATGCTTCCTTTTGAAGTGCCGCCAGAGTCCCAACCAGCTATACTCTCCGCCGTGACGAAGCGCTATCGCCAGCGGCTGTCTGAGCAAGACAGCGCGTCCCCAGCCGCCACACCGGGCCAGCCCAGCAGCGGCCCTGGTTTCACAGCGCGCCGTGCGGTCCGTCATTCCACCTGGCGCACATCGAGCTCCGCTGTAGACCCCACGAACCCGCATTTCATCGCTGATGTGTACGCCACACGACGTGTAGTTTGCTCGCAGGAGTAGATGTGGGTGAGGCCTTGCCTCCCCAGCGCTGTTGTCCCCGTATATCACAACCTCTGTTTACTGATGAGTCTCTTTGAAGGCTGCACGCGACTTCATGTGCCACCGCGTGACGTGATTACCGCTGACTTTGCAAAAGCGAAAACAGGGAAGGAGTTGACGTTCGTCCCTGCGATGTAAAATAGGTTACGCTGGGGGACAAGGTGCGGAAGTGTACTCGAGTCCCCCCGCATTATCCTTCTCCTCCGATGCCTTACCGTTGATCTGTAAATCTATGCTTACTTCACCTCAGCGCCGCTGCGACTTCAATTCCACAGTGGAGAGCGAGGGGAGAGGTTGTGTGAATGGCAGTTCGTAGAACCTTTTTTCATAGTTACGCACTTTTTCTTCTGTTTTATTTTGTTTGTTAAATGGAACCGAGTGTGACTTGCACTGATTGGTTTTACGGTATTTATGATAGTCCGATATTTTTCAATTGTTCTTCCAGTGCAAAAAAAACAAGGATGCATGGAGGACTCAGGCGGTTGGAGCTTCATTGCCTGTCTCTGTGCCTACAGCGGAGGGCTGCTCTTGCTGTAAGTTTTTTCTCGTCTTTTCGCCTTCCTTGTGTCGCACCTCAGAGTACCACGTTTGTTGTTCACCACCTTCTTCTTCCGAGGAGGAAGAGATTTGCTGAACCGCCGTGCCGTGCAGAGTGTCGGCGTACCCGATCACTCCAGATCAGCATATCTTCTGCGATCTCTCTCCCCCTCCCTTTGCTGTTTGTTGCATGTGCCCGGTGGACTGCGGGTTGAAGCTAGACGCTGTAAACACGGGCAAGACGGCGCAGGAGCAAACAACCATTAGTAGACTCTGCCGCACCCCTCGCCTCACAGAATTCCGCTTGTTGTGCTTACCGCATACGGTTTTGTCTCCCCCCCCCTCTCCCACTCCCGAGTACCTTCTGGGGAAAGAATATTTTTCATTTTCTGCTGGTGGTTTCTACGCTGCCTCCTATCGACCGATCCACATCTGCACATCGTTGCCGATAAAAATGCGGTGCCTATCGCTGCTGCTGCGGGTGCTCCTGGTACTGTGTGCGCTCAGCTTCACCTCTGTTCACGGACTACGCGTTAAGCCGACCATCAATTCCGTCACGTTTGACGTTGGAAAGGAAGAGGTGTGCCTCTACTCGATGGGCAAAGACTTCTACGAGGGTGTCTCCATGCACTACCACGTGATGGAAGGCGGTGACGACTTTGACGTCTTTATCCGTGATGTCGACGGCCATGTTTTATACGCCTCCTACGCCGGCGAGCACGAGTTGGAAGATCGCGTGTACTTCACGACGCACGCCCAGAAGGAGCACGCTTACTGCATCGACAATAGCGACTACTCGGGCAAGCGGAAGGTGATCAAGATGGAGGTAGGGCTGACGTCGCTGAAGCGGTGGAAGAGCCGCATTGACCCGCTGCGCAAGCTGATGCTGCGCACGGATGGATTCGTGATGGGGATGCACGACGACCAACTGCTGCTGCGCTTGAAGGAAACTGGGATGCGTGAGTGGGTAGAGAAGACGTTCACCATGTTGTTGGTGCGCGCTGTTACAGAGGCGCTGGTGGTGTTTGTGATTGCCATGCTGAACACAGTTTTGATCTCTTACATTTTCAAGCGCGCCGCGAAGTGACCCCTTTTGTCTTTATGCGGCGAACAAGTGGCCCTTGGCTCCTTGTGAATGTGCCTTAGTGCTTTCATCCATGTGCATAAACAATGCTTGCCGTATCCTTTCTGATGTGTTAGTAGGTATGCTTCTGTAGCCCCAATCAACGAATACATAGGAAAGTTTTTGTAGTGTGCGTGCACGTGTGTGTGCCTCACCGTGTTGGGTGTCGACCTGCTATGTTTCTCAATGCGTCTTGCACCTCATCTCATGCGATGTAGCACGACGATTCATCGCTATCTTTTTTGTCTTGTGGTGGTTCGAGACCTTTTTGAGTTTACGAGATGTCAGCGTCCTTCGGTGCCTCCCCCACCCCCTTCCCTTCTACTGACCTTCGCGCACAGGATCAACGGCGTGCATGGTTCACACACTGGCAAGCACACACACACACACACACACAGACAAACGGATCGTAGCTATAGGAGTCTTTCACGTGTGGCGCCTCGTTCTTCTCCTTCTTTAGAAAACAAAAGTATTTTATCAATCACAAACCCGTTTTTTTTTTTTTAATATCCCTTCGTTCATCATGTTCCGTCGCGTTACGCTTCCGCTGAGCACCACCGCGGCCTTCAGCGCCTTCAGCATGGCCGCCCGTACTGCGCACCACAAGCCCACCACCCACGACTGGTCGCACATCTTCCCGCAGAACATGTCCCCCGAGGCATCCGCGGCCCTGAAGGCGCAGAGCCGCCGCACTGTCTCTGCCGTAGTCCCCGGTGAGATGTTTATGCGGCACTGGATTGTAGCAGAGCAGTCCACGTTGTCCGTCGTGAACCGCGTCATCTCTGGCATAATTGCCGTCTGTACAATGATCTGGGCCGCCGGGTACGCAACGCTGGGCTACAACGGCCACAACTCTGCTCACGTAGCAGGTTGGATGTTCGTTGCGTATTGGCTGGTGTTGCACACGCACATGATGTGGCTCTTGCCAGCTGGCGTTGGGATGGCGCTCCTGCAGCTGATCTTGAACTAGCCACCGCGCTCTGTCCTCTCTTCCTATTGTGCCGCGCAGCTGGTGCTGCACATTCTTGCGGTCTGCGGCGCAGGGGACCACTTATTGGTGCGGCGATTCTTGTGTTAACACGCGTGTGCATTCAGACTCAAGCAGAGGGGGGAGGGGGGTTGTTGCCGCAGACCCTCTCTTCCGTACTCTCCAGTTTTGTGTTGCAGCCTTCTTTAGTGATAGCGGACGGCGATGATGGAGTGGTGGGCGGCGGTGGGGGATGCGAACAGGCGACTTGCGAACGAGTTAAATGGCGGCGGTGGTGCGTGCTCCCTCCCCGTGGCGGCTGGGCGGGTCGCTGGGCGGCGGGGGCACGGCGCAGCAGCCCCCTTTTTCATTTCCCACTCGCCCTTGTACATAAATCTATAAAAAAACAAAAGCAGCAACCGCTAAGCGGAGAGGGAAGATGTCCCCCTCCCCCCCGCCCGCTCGCCCGCCACGTTGAGTCTCACGGAGAGACCGGCATCATCGCCGTGCCATTTTTTCTTTTCGTATGTTCTCCTTTCTTTACTCTCCTTAGTCATTTACCACCCCGAGCGACTTGTGCCTTCGCAAGCACTGCGATTTGGAAACAGGGCTAGTAAGACAGTATATATATATATATATATATATATATATATTGTTGTAAATCGCTGCATGTAACCGCTTATGCTGTACTGCAACTCTCTCAACTAATTTTGGGGGGCTCTTTTTACTTTTAGTTTTTGGAATATGTGCGTGTGTGCGTTAGTGCATGGCTGTTGCCCATGCTTCCAGCGTGTTCTACGGTGTACGCGTACGCTGCCATGTCATGCCATTCGTACTGCCTATTGTGGTAGGCCGCATTGCTCTGGGCAAAGGTAACGACGATCTTGTGCCTCTCCACTATCACCGCTTTTCATGCTTATCTCTTCTTCTTCCCTCAACGTTAGCTGTCTTTCAATTCCGTGTTTTCTGCAGGTGAACAGGCGCATATACGCGTCTCATTTCTTTTCTATTCCGGGCTGCAGTAAGCAGTGCCGTGCTGCCGAAGGCGCTTGTCTGATTCCTCTTGACCTTGAAGTGCTAGAGCAAGTTTCAATTTCCTTAGGGTTCTATGAAGACTAGTGCGTATACTCATTTCCGTTTCCATAGCAACCGCTGAGAAGACGGCGCCATGGACAAGTACACCAGGGTGAAGTCGGTTGGAAAGGGCAACATGGGCACGTGCACCCTCGCCCGCAACAACGAGGATGGACGGTGCTACGTTATCAAGCAGGTCGACCTCACTCGTCTTAGCAAGAAGGATCGACAGCAGAGCTTAAACGAGGCCCGCGTTCTGAGCTCGCTGCGCCACCCTAATGTCATTAACTACGTAGACAGCTTCCTCGCGCGCAAGTCAGACAGCTTGTGCATTGTGATGGAGTTTGCGGAGGGGGGTGACCTCTGTACAAGACTAAAGAAATGCTGCGGCGTCAACCTGCCGGAGCGGCAGGTGCTAGATTGGCTCATTCAACTTGTCTTAAGCATTCAATACATTCATAAACGCAAGGTGCTGCACCGCGACATCAAGACGCAGAATATTTTTCTCACCAACGACGGCCTGATCAAGCTGGGCGACTTCGGCATTTCGCGGACGCTGGCCAGCACCTACGAGCAGGCACAGACCTTTGTGGGCACTCCTTATTATCTATCGCCGGAGCTCATTTTAGAAAAACCCTACGATCACCGCAGTGATGTGTGGGCCTTGGGCGTTGTGCTTTACGAGATCATGTCCATGAGCCATCCCTTCAACGCAAAGGATATGAAGGGCTTGCTGCAGTGCATTCTCGCTGTGCACTACGCACCCCTGCCTGAAGTGTACAGCGCCGCATTGCGTGACATCGTTACGCGGATGCTGGTGCGAAAGCCGTCTGACCGCATCCAGCTGGACGAGGTGCTGCGGCTGCCCATTGTGCAGAGCCGGATGCAGCAGTGGCTGGCTGACCCCGACTCCGTACCCCGGCACTACGTGCGCTCCCTGTGCAAGCATAGTCTGCTTCCGACCGACATCATCGAGGAGGCAGGGCCAGGGACGGGCATGCCTTCGCTGCTCACCGTAGGTGAGGCTGCGGCGACTGCTGCGGCCGCCGCATCCGTGGAGAAACGGCGTATCTCCGCCTCCTCCTCCCCTAACCCAGTTGAACCGCTCACTCCGCTGTCCGAGCATCGCCTCGATGTTCCGTCAGTGGCACCCGTCAGACGCTACATCGTCTCCTCCCCTGTGGAGCGCATCCCTGCTGCGTTGGAACCGTTGGGTTGTGTTCTGCCGCAGGTGCCACCGCTAAAGTCGTACTCGTCCCCTCCGCCGCCGTCGTTGTCGTCTCCTGCCCCTGCCCCTGTCGCTGTGCCGGCACCTACCCCACCCTGCCCCCGCCAGCTACCGGCGGTGCACTATCACCTTCAGAGCAGTGTGCAGTCGTTGTCAGCGCCGCAGCAATCTCACTTAGCGCCTCAGCACCCCTCGTCCGCTACCTCCGCCATAGATTCCGTCAAGGTGCCCTTGACAACACAGGAGCGGTTAACCAGCCGGAAGCGCAGTGAGGCGCTGCGGCAGCCATCGCACATTTCGAATGGGCGCAGCCGCAAGACGGGCTGGCCACTGGCGCGTCCGTACGTGTCTCAGATGCACGCGGCACCCACCCCTTATGTAGGGAATCGGATTGGGGCTTCGCCGCCCAACTTCCTCTTCCTCGGCAACCCCCGCAAACACCCGAGCGAGGTGCGACGCGCGTATCCGATTGCACGACCCTCGCCTGTGTTTCTCAACCCGCTTTACCGCCCACCTAATCCGGCTGCACAGCCTTATAGTCACCTCGCACCGATTCCGGCGCCTTCATCGGATATTAAAGTAGTACTACACCGGGCAGCAATGGATCGCGCGCGGCGGCGGCAAGAGCTGAATTAATCTGTTTTATTATCCTACACGCAAGCGCGACTATTCTACAGCACCCCCACCCCCACTCCCACCCTCTAATGGACCGCGCTCACATCCTTCGAGACGTGTCTTTGCTTTATGTCTCTACGTTTCAAATAGTGATGCTCTCCAAGCAAATGGGCATGTATATACCTCCCAGTGGACTCATTTGCTAAGGCCGCCTTTCCCCCCTCTACATATTGCCCGTTTCGCTTTGTTGTTGTTGTTGTTGTTGTTGTTTTGTTTGCTTCACTGCCCTCTAATTCTTCTTCCGGCTGTTTCAATCGTTTTTTATTGTTTTTTTTTATTGCTTGGCATATTTGTGTTGTTTCGTTACGTGCTGCGAGCGCGATGTTGCTGCTGTGCATCGCCGATGCAGAAAACTGCTTCGAAGAGAAGCAGTGCTGACGCTTGATCGACTTTCTTTTGCGCTTTCTTTGGAATATAACGCCCTCATTATGGTCGTTTCAATGAGCCCACGCAATCTAAATGCTGACTCTCACCTCCCGAAAACCGATGTAATAAGTTGATTCGCAAAAACTGCCGGGGCTCGTATACCAAAGGTGGTTGCGTGTAGTGTGTTCGCTGGCTCGTCTGCTCTCCCTTATGAATCGTCCCACACGATACTTGCTTGCATTGTGGAGTTTTATTATTATCATTACTACTATTATTTTGTTGTTATTGTACTTTAGCTCCTCCGATTTCCTCTTGATTCCTTGGAATGTTATTAAAAGGCGGTTCCCATCTCGTGCCTCACCACGCTACTTCTTTATCATTTGCATTCGTGTGCGTCACTCTTCTGTTCTTGTGCTGTTTTGATTTTAAGCACACTTACCGGCTCTCCCCTGCGGTCTCTCTCTCTCTGTGTCTGCGTGTGTGCCACACGAACTTTTTCACGAACAAGCACACAAAAACTTCAAAGTAAAAATGAAAAGAGTGAAAACATGTTCAATGGGTGCGTTGAGGGTGATTCGCAGGTTGTGGCTCGCTCCCTTCCGTAATGCAGTGCTCTACTACGGCATCGCTGAGGGCTGTGCCGTCGAAGAACGATCTACGCCACCCACTGCCTATCTGTGGCTTCTGAGAGCGAATGTTGAACCGCGATGCTCGTTCACCTCCTTTAATGTTCTGCTCCTTCGCGTCCTCACCGGTACATCTTTGCATTTCTTTTGTTCTTCTTTCTCTTTGTGTGTTGTTGCCGCTGCGGCACGCCGAAGTGGGCACGCGCATTTTGCCCATTGCCGCATTCGCTGGTGGTGCTACGCTTCAGTTCTTTGTTGTTGTCTTCGTCTGCGGCGGCCTCCTGGAGCGCGTATCTTTTCCTGGGCTTTGCCAGGGTTGTAGCGCCTGTTCACGTGGTGCCACTCTGCGTGCCCGCGTTCAATGGAAGGTGCGGAGTGGGACGAGGGAGAGGAGGACACCTCCCGCTTCCTTCGTGAGGAATTCCCGCGGGTCTCGGCCCTGCCCGTTAGCATCCGTTATCGCGCCTTCGCTCCTGCTGCGCAGCAGGACGCTGCCGTGCGCGCGGGTCGTTCCGCCCACGACTTTCACTTGTACCGCCGCCGCCGTCTCGACACGGCAATTGAGGCGGAGCTGTCGGCCTGCGGGGTCGCCGTGCTGCAGCCGCTACAGTCGATTCTAAAGGACTCTTTCGCGATTGCGCAGCGGCAGCAGGCCACCTACCAGTGGCTCAGCCAGCGACACG
The DNA here is from genome assembly GCA_001299535.1 of Leptomonas seymouri. NCBI lineage: Eukaryota > Euglenozoa > Kinetoplastea > Trypanosomatida > Trypanosomatidae > Leptomonas > Leptomonas seymouri. The sequence goes on from LJSK01000307.1 coordinate 18,579, forward strand.
CGGCAGATGAAATCCTACACCGCTTTGCAGTAGATCGGAAGCTAAATGCAGCACCGTGCTTGGCGGCAGTGAACCGAGCACTGCGCGTACTGGGCCGGGAGGGCGGCACCGACGCGGTGCTCGATGTGCTGGAGGACGTTCTCCTGGACAGCGCAGTCATCCCGCTGAGCACGCTGCTGGAGGCAATCAAGGCGCTTCCCGGGCAGCCGGTGCGAGCAGCGCGTGTTGCCCTCGCATTTAAGGATTCTTTGGGCAATCAGCGAGTTCCGTCGAGTGTGTGGGGGAACCTTGCTGCTGCGTTAGGGCAGGCGGCGCTGCAGCAGCCACGCCCGCTGGAAGACAACTTCGTGGATCTGTTCGAACGTGTTCTGGCGATGTTGCGCACCTCCACTGGCTTTCTGAGTGAAGCAATGATTACTTCCTACGGCCGCTGCCTGCTGGCAAGCCACAAGCCCGGCACTGCAGCCATTCACCTCGTAAGGGAAGAACTCCTCAGCGGCCGCAGCAGAGCCGCGCCGTCCACCTCGCCGCTGCTTCTTGGCGCTTTTCTGGGTGACTTGCTGATGGCCGTGTGCAAACCGGAGGAGCGCTGCGCCGGCAGCCGAGCCCGCCACGCGCACTCCGACATGGATACATTGCGGTTCGCCACTGATGTAGTGAAGTACGCTTACGCCACGCGTCTCCAGCTGGCGCCAAAGGTGTTCGACGAGGTGCTCGCGGTGTGTGAGCATCGCTGCGACTACGCGCGCATGGCGGTGCTATACATCTCCATGTGTATCCTCTCCATCCCAACTCTGCGATCGACGCTGCGTGTAATGGAGGTATTGGTGCAGGTGCACGAGGTGCAGGCGTGGCTACAGCGCGTGCTGCACCTCAACTGCACCAGCTTCTTTCTATGGTGCCTGCAGCGCTTTCCGGGCATATATCAGATGCCGTCGGAGTCTGAGGTGCAGCGGCGTGCCACGCAGCAACTGTTTTCGCTATTGGGCGTGCTAGCTGTGGGAGAGGCACAGGCGACGCGGCTACCCAGCGTCTGCCACTTCGTGACACATGAGAGGCTGGTGCAGCCTCAACTGGCGGCGAGGGCGATTTCTTCTGCGGTGCGGCACTTGCGCGAGGCGCACATGGCGCCGCCGAAGTCAGTGTTGCACGCGTTGCGGGATCAGCATGTAGATTTGGAGAGAGCGGCACTGCATCTGCTTCCACAGGCGTCGCCGGTTTGCGCATCTCAAGCGGTGATCAGCGTGGATGCAGAGCTGCGCCGTTTGCTGACGTCGGAGTCGGTTTACTGCACGGTGTTAAGCGCGGCAGCGCTGTCTGCCCTGGCCACACGCGATTCCGCCGAACAGGCGTTTGCGCGGATGATGGAAGCCTATCGTCGCAAGTCAGGTGCCGTTGCGTTGGTGCCTTTCGAGTGCGTTTGCCCTGCTTTTGGAACTTCGGACATGGCGCTTGCGATGCTGCGTCGCTGGCACCACAACTTCGACTGGCTTGCGACGCTACCCATGGCGGTGTCGCTGCAGCTGGAAGGCACCAGCTCCTGCGACGTGTGCTGCTCTGCTTTTATCTTGGCAAAGAGGATTCATAGCAAGGTAATGTTTATTGGCGGCTCGGAGGAGGAGGTGGCGGCTGCGAAGGCGCTCAACGTGGAACCGGCCGTCGTGATGGAGGCTTTGGTGCGCCGTCTCTCTGGCTAAGACACCACGTTTTCAAGTGTCTGTTGTTTTTATTCGTGGATGTTTCTTCCGGCAAATCGGGCACCGCTCTCGTTCTCATTTGTCAACGGCTCGCACAGCAGTGCTTCTGAGCTCTGATGTCTTCACCTCTGTGCTAACGTGAGTATATACGTGGAAGCGCGTATGAATGAAATGCCGGCGAGCTTCACCGGTGGGTAGCGTTCCGATGGCACCGCCCAATGCGTGTCGCGTTTCTTTGCCATTTTTTTTTTTGGCTTTGATAGAGTTTGTGCCAGCAGTTGCTCTGCAAAGCGCTCGCAAGCAGCGCTGGACTGATGAGTGCCTCACGCGTGGTTTCAAACTCCACATGCGCTATCCTCTTTCCCTCTGCTACCCCATTTCTGCTTCTGCGTTTCAAATGCAGCAAATCAGTAACTGTCTACTGTGCCTTCGTTTCATCACACGGCTATCACCGCCCGATTGGAACGCACACGCGCCGGCGGTGAGTGACTTCGTAGGTGGCCGTAGGAAGGTGCTGACTGCATTGCCCTCTCTGTCGCCGCGTGGCGCAGACTTCTAGTTATTCTGTGGAGTAAATTTTTCTTCTCCGCTACCTGGGCGCTCCACAAAGCCCTCAGCGATGGCTTCCCCTGTTGTTGAAAAGCAGCCCAAGCCGCTGCACACCTACCCGGCGGATCTGCAAACAAGCAGCGGCATCATTGCCCACTACGGCCTCGACAGCACCCGCTACAATTCCATTGGCTACTTGGGAAATGATACGGTGCTGACCAGCGGAGGCAAGTTTGTGCTCTTCCTACATCTAGACAGCGGCGTGATAGAGTCGCAAGACGGCCCAGCAGATGGGGCGGTGGGTGCCGTCGCCGTGCACCCCAGTCGCCTCTTCTACGTCGTGGGCGAGCGCCGGCCCGCCAATCCCCTCATCCAAGCATACGACTGGCCCTCTAAGAAGGTGTCGAAGGCGTTTGCGGGCGGTGCCAAAGTCGGATTCAGCGCCCTCGCTTTCAACCACGACGGGACGCGCTTCGTCTCGGTGGCGAGTGGCCCCGACTATACCCTCGCCATTTGGAACTGGTCGACTGCGACCCTCCTTCTGCGCAGCAAGTGCTTCGGCGCTGACGTCTTCACCGTCGCCTTCAGCCGCTTTGATGACTCGCTGCTGGTGTCGGGCGGTGAGGGGCACCTGAAGTTCTGGGCGATGGCGAACACCTTCACCGGGAAGAAGCTGCAGGGCTCGCTGGGCAAGTTTGGCCGCCACGAAATCTCCGACGTCGACGCCTTCGCCGTGCTGGCAGACGGCAAGGTGCTCTCCGGCTCCGACTGCGGTGACCTGCTGCTGTGGGAAGGTGACCTCATCGTGTGCACCTTTGCCCGCTCGTTTTCCGTGAACGAAAGTGGCGCGAACGGCGTGGGTGAGGCGCCGTACGACATCGTCACATGCCACGACGGTCCCATCCACTTTGTGTCCCTGCAGGGCCCTTATGTGGTGACCGCCGGTGATGACGGCTTCATGCGCTACTGGAAGCTGCGTGAGCTGGAGGTGGCATCGGGCGTTGGGCTGCCCCCGTATTACGCCCCGACATGTGTGCACGAAGTCTTCGTCGGCCCCGCCTTTCGCATCCGGTCTGTCGCCCTGGATGAGGAGCACGGCCGTTGGATCTTGATGGACAGCTTCGGCAGCGTAGCGACCCTGCAAAACCCCCTTGCAGGGGGCAAGGAGCTGAACGACACGGTGAGCGAGGCCGAAACGGCGAGGACTTGCTTTCAACTCAACGGCGGGACGCTGACGTGTGCGGCGGTGTCGCCGGTGCTGCCTCTCGCGGTGACCGGCGGAGTGGACGGCGTCCTGCGCTGCTACGATGCCGTACGTTGTGTCGAGCGCTGCCGCCTCAGCGGTCCTCAAGACTCGGGCGGTGACCACGTCGCCGTGGCCGCTGTGAAAGTGCTGGCCCCCTTTTCTGACACTACGTGCACGCGCATGGTCGTTGGCTACGCGGACGGTGTCCTGCGTCTTGTGGAGGTTGCCGAGCCGAGCAGCGCCATCCACATGTCCGGTCAGTGGAAGGCGCATTCCGATGGTCTCCTTACGCTCGTCGTAAGCGGCGACGCGACGCGGCTAGCGAGTGTCTCGAGCAGCGGTGAAGTCTTCTTCTTTGAGGTCGTGACGGCAGCAACCCAGCCCTGCGTCACACTGCAACCCCTCGGTTTCTGCACGGCGCCGTTATCCAAGCCGACATGTGCAACGTGGGACGCCAACGCTGCCGGGGGCCACGGTGGCTGTTTCCTGGGCTACAGCAGCGGTGAGCTGCTCTCCATACACGCGCCCGCACCAGGTGCCGTCGACCACGCCAGCAGTTTTGCTTTTCCGTGTACCTACGAACTGGTGGCCATCAGGCAACGCCAGCTGCCGCCACCCAAGACGGAGGCGGAAGAGCTCGACTTGTCCGTGGATACCGCGGCAGTGCTGCAGGAAGAGGATGTTGGTCCCTGGCCGATTGTGTTTGTCGAGTGCCTGCCCGGTGACGAAGGGATCGCGGTGGGGATGGCGAAGACAGAGCTGGCCTACCAGTACAAGGCAACCATCCGATACCCCAATCAGCTGCGTCTGCCACCCTTACCGGCAACCGGTGTCGAGCCGCCCAACTACGTGGAGGACCCGCTGTTGAATCTGTGCTACCAGGACTGCTTGCCGGAGGCGGCTTTTGTCAGCCCCAACGGCTCCCTTGTCGTCTGCGCTGCCGGAAATCGTCTCCTCCTACGCGAGGCGGCCAACCGCGAGCATCTCTTTCTGCTCGGCGCGGCCCACGACAGCACCAGTGGCTCTGTCACGGGTGCTTTCGTCTCGCACGACGGTGGCCTCGTCATTTCTGTTGGCACCGACAGCATGCTGGTCACGCAGCTGAGGACTGGTTCCACTGTCCCCCCGCCGCTGCCAGACGCTCAGGGAGTCACTTCACAGGCAACAAAGGCTGTGTCTTCTGCATATGTGGCTCCTGCTGCTGTCGCCGTCGCTCCGTCAGAGGAGTTGGCAGAGGCTGCTGACGATGCCCCGAAGCTGTCGGTGCAGGAGCAGAAGGAGGCCAACGATGCTGCCAAAGCAGCGGCCGAGAAGGCCGAACGGCTGCAGTGCTTCTTGGAGAAACTGGATGTTGTCCGCAGCGAATACGCCGGCCTTGTCGACCGCAATGAGCAGCTGCCGCCGGGCCAGCAGCTGAGCCAGGAGGAGATGGAGCTGGACGCGTCGTTGATGGAGGCGCTGGAGATCGAGAAGCAGAAGCGACTGAAAGACGCCGGGAAGGAGTTTGTGCTCTCCACTGCTCGCGAGGACGCCAAGACGGAGAAGCTGCAGAAGCGCTTTGTGTCGAGCTTGCTGTGCGACCGTTTTCAGGTTTTCGCTCTGGAAGACGACTTTTCCGTTGCCTCCTTTCGCCTGCGCGACCCGCGCGAGTCGATTGCGCGCCTGGAAGAAGCGGTACAGCAACTGGAGCTCTCTGACGGGGAGTCCGCCACGGAAGACAACGAGGGATGTGACGAAGGGGGCGGGGCAACGGGCGACGGCGCTTCAGTGCAAAGCGATGCGGGTGCCTCCGCGCAGACGCAGCCTGGTGTCTCGGCGAGTTCGCAGATGCTGCCGAACCAGGGAGCAAATGCAGAGAGTCGCACCGCTACAGCCGGTGCGGGTTCGACCATTGGCGCCTCCGTAAAACAGCAGCTCAACAAGATGGACTCCCGCCGGCGGGAGCGGCAGGAGCGGCGCCTTGGCAATGAGCAGCTGATGGCCCGGATGCCCAACCCCGCCTCCGAGGACGCAGCGTTGGCCCGCCAACTGGAGCTTGATCTGAAGCAGCGTGGGGAGTGCACCTTTCGTACCGACGCCGGCTACCGCAGTGAGCACGCTTTTCGCCCCACGGCAACGGCCAAGTTGCAGCGTATGATTGCGTTGATGGAGGACATTGTGCGCATGAAGTCCTCCTTCAATGAGGACCTAATGAAGTTGCGTACGGAGAAGCGCGAGACTCTCACGGCGTTCAACGAGCTTCGCGCTTCGTGCGCTAAGGTTCGCTTCCAACTCGGTCTTGTCCCCTCACCCGACGTGCCGGCGATGTCACTCACTCTCGAGGAGGAGCCGGAGTCTATATACGTTATGGATCGCGAGAAGCTCGAGGCCTACAATAAGCGCAAGGTAGAGGAGCGCGCCAGGGCAGAGGAGGAGAAGAAGGCGCAGCGTGGCTTCGGCGCTGATCTCGCTGGCGCACAGGCTCGAGAGCGCTACCGCGGGTCGTCTGCCACCGGCGTCAGCGGAGCACGCCGCAGCACAGCCGGCACCACATCAATGAGACGGCTCACCAAAGGCAGCCACTTCGCCTCGGCGCTCGATCGCTCTTCGCGGCAGAGTACCATCTCCGGTTTTGCCATGCGAGAACGCATGGATGCAGAGCTGAAGGGCAAACTAGAAAATCTTAAGCTCTCCCCGGAGGAGAAGGAGGAGCGAGAGATGGAGAAGGCGCTTCTAGAGAGAGACTTGAACCAGCTAGAGGCCGCCGTGGCCTCGATCTGTGTGAGCTTCAACAGCAAGTTGGAGGCACTGCGCCTCCGCCGTGCTAACGTGGATGCCGACTTGAGCCTCGCATGCGGCCGCCTCACGCTGCTCTTTCGTGAGTACCAGGTTCTCCTCGTCTTTCGCTCGCAGGACAAGAGGTTGAAGGCGGCGCTCGATTCCGTGAAACACGAACGTGAGGCGATACGGCGTGCCATCGCCACACACCAGCGCGATCTGACCACAACAGAGGAGCGCATCAAGCAGCTGTCGGCGCAGCTGAAGGTGAGCAACCAAACCGCAGAGGCTTTCCTGGAGGAGCACAGCCCTGCGGACAAGCTCGTGTACATGAAACGGCTCTACTACCGTCAGTTGAAGCGGCGCCGCCATGGCGAGGCCGCCGACGATGACGACGACGTCACGAGTGACGACGAGGACGAAGACGAGGACGACGACATCGGCGAGGAGGTGCGGCCGCCTAACTGCTCGGTGGAGACGTGGGATCAGATGCTGGCCTACCGCGAGACACGTCTCGACATCACCGACGACATCGACAGCGCCAAGGCGGATGTGACCGCCACGCGTAAAGATCTGGAAAAAGGCGAGGAGACAGTGCAGCAGCTGGTGGAAAAGCTGAAGTCATGCAAACACGAGATCGAAGTCCTCGAGGCACAGAAGCGGCAGGAGCTGAACATGCTGAGCACGGTGGTGCCGCTGCGACTCAGCCAGGTTCGCTGTCTTGACTGCAGTGCACGCGTCCCCTCGAAGCTCTACGAGGAGCCCGTGGTTGTGATTTCAGACGGCCAGATAGAGGCGCTGCGGCAGCGCATTTACGATCTGGCTGATCAGAAGCAGCAGCGTCGTGAAGAGGTGTCGAGCATGGCGGCGGAGTTGCAGCAGCTGAGGGACACCCGCAACGCCGCACGCCGCGTTTACGAGGACTGGGAGGCGAAGGTGACAGAGGTAATGCTGCTGAAGTTTGGCCAGCATGTGGACTTGGAGATGCTCGAGTCGTGCGGGTCTAGCTGGGCCATAGAGTCTAAGAAGGAGGAGCTTCGGCATCTGGAGCTGAAGTGGGCACGTGCAATGCGAAAGGCGGAGAACCAAATTACGGAACTCCGCTCGCGCCTCCAGAGCAAAGTTTTTGAGAACACAAGCCTCCTGCAGAAGCTTGGCGACCTCGAGCTAGAGCGCCAGCAAGCCGACACGGCGCTCTCCCAAGCAACTTCCAAGACAGTTCAACTTTATCACGGCAACGCGGTGGCGTCAAAACAGGAACGATCCGTTCTGCGCGAGCTTATCGCGGCACAGCAGGAGGAGATGGATGCACTCAATGCTGAGATTCTAATGCTGAAGCGCAAGGGCGGCCACGTATACAGCCCGGCAATGATGTGAGCACCTTGTTTGCGTTGGGATGTTGGTGAGCAAATTTTCTTTTTTGTTTGTCGGTCTTTTCCCTCCGATCTCTCGATGTATGTATGGCGATGTAAGCGACGGTGCCTGCCGCTGGCTCATTAACAGCTGATATTTGTTTTATTGCAAACACGTGCGAGCGAAGGCGTTTGCGCTCGATGTACAAAAGTATTTTTCCCTCTTCTTGTTGTTGTTTCACCGTCGCGGCGCCGCAGCTCCGCCTGAGAGGGGCTTGCCAGTCCCTCCATCGCTTTTCTGTATTCGTTGTCATTTCCTGCATAGATGTCCACTACTGTTTGCTCGCTGTAAAGCGTCCGATAAGCACAACAAGAGCAGCAGACTTATAGCAGCTGTAGTTGCGGAACCCTCCCCCTGCTAGGGGCACGCGTGCTCGCACTCGTCTTTGGGCATCTTTTGCTAGGGGACTCCGTATTGCTGAGAAGGTAGGCCACACCCACTGCGTGATACTCCTCGCACATTTACGGCCTCAAGACCGTTAAAAGAAAATGAAAGGAAGCTGCTCGAGCACCGGTGTGTGAGTTGTTGTTGTTGTTGTTGATATGCGTTCGCCCAGTGCAGTGGGCGTGTCCACGCCTCGTCATCATCTTCCTTGGTTCTGACCTCGACTTCTGTGTTCTTCGTCTCCTTTGTTTTTCTTTTTTGCCACGCACTCCCGACGCTGCCGTCCGCGTCGACCCCCCCGCCC